>VZTT01063022.1:2857-14307 GCA_013400855.1 Buphagus erythrorhynchus | reverse complement strand
CCATTTTTAACAAATGTAGAGGGAATAAACGTGTCTACTAAGGTGGCCTAGGTTGGCACCTTAATCCCCCCCAAAATGTTCTATACAGGGACTAGTCTTTCAGAAGTACTCAGTGAACTAAAAAACTGCCATTTTTATCAGGATAAAAAACTCTCATTTTTATCAGGATGTCTCAGACACCAAGAGGCAAATGGAGTACATAGTGAAGAAGTCATGACTCAGGTGTTGAACCTGAGATTCCCAAGAAGTCTTAAAATATGTGATCCATGCTCCACGAGGCTGGAACAGGACCTGTGGGAGCCATGAGCCATGGTTCTATTTTAAAGAACCAGATGGAGTTAGGTGGATTAGTGCAGTGCTTTTAAAACATCACTAGGTTTCTAAGCTCAGGCAACTGTAATATTTCAAACAGTGTTAAAAAACAAAGACTAGGCAACCGAATTAAGCCTAGGAGTATAATTGAAAACCTCCTCTGCTGACTAAATGAAGGGACATTTTTCAGCTTCTTAACCTTCCACACATACAAGTTTGAAATGTTTTAGGATATCTGGACTCTTTTTCAGGTGCCTTTTACAAAATAATTTAAGTCCATTAGAGAGCCTTCTTTTTCCTTATTACTGCAGTGTATTGTGTTGTATAATATAAAGACTTTATATAAAGCCTTAAAGAAAGCTGATATAGCTGAGATAATTTCAATGTATTAAGAGTAGCAGTACACTTGTTTTAAACTCACACCACAATGTGCATATATGTAAGCCATGAATTTATGATCTCATGTCTACTGAAAACCCAGTGAGAAACAATGTAGCGGTAATATAAAAATGCAAATAAATAGGAGGCAATATTCCTCAGGTGAAAAAGGCACAGCACCACATGGTGTTTTTTTACTGGATAGATCAGATTGCCTTCACATTCAGGTAATGTGATTCTGATGAGCTATCTCCTCTGAAGCTTTATGCAGTGGAAAAGATCTATTGATTGTCTTAATTTCATGTTTTGCAAAACATTTTACACACACTTCCTGTATTACGAAAATTCATAGTCTGTTTCTCCAGGCTTTCCTTTAAAATCTCTACTTTTAGACATTAACAATTCAAGAGGAGCATAATTTTCATCTGCATAAAATTATTCACAATATTCATTTTTGCTTCATCTTAAATAGATTTTATACAGAAATTATTTTAAATTTAGAAAGTATGTCTTGAATTTAATCTTCTAGACTTACAAAATGAGGTTTAAATATGATTATGAAAACATGAAACATGGCGACCATTAATTTAACATATATGCTATCAGATTTAACAGTTGTTTCCATAAATCTCTTCTGTCTGAGAAAAAAAGTAAAACGTTATAATATATGTGACTATCATTTTAATTATGTTAGTGTCAGCTTTCATATGGTGTTAATAAATGCTTGTATTTATATAGTGCATTTACGCTAATATTTAGATCTTGATACAATATCAAATCTCTCTGCTATGCAGAATATACTGTATATGGGGCAAGAGAAGGAAAGTATCATATTAAATTACTGCAGGAATTTTACATTTGTGTGGAATTATGTCATCATTTATGCGATAAATTTCCCAAAACTTCCCCATGATCTCTGGCTGGGCTTTAACTGATTGGTATATAAGATTGATACAGTGGAAGAAACCAGGTCAAAAGTATCCCATATCCATACAGTCATTGTATGGTACAAAATACCCTTTTGGCCAATTGGAGTCAGCTGTCCTAGCCACATCTCCTCCTAACTTCCTGCTCATCTCCAGTTTGCATGATGGGGTAATGGAGTGATATGAAGAGAAAGCCTGTTCAGTAATAGCCAAAGCACAACACCATACACATTGCTCTCAATGATATTAACTACACCCCAGCCAGAGCCAGTACTCATGATGAATTAAAATGAGAGGAAATAATAAGCATGAATTATATAGGATAATGACAGTTGGCTATGTGTGCTGGTTTTGGTTGGGATAGAGTTAATTTTCTTCACAGTAGCTGTTACGTGGCTGTTTTTTGGATTTGTGCTGGAAACTGTTTGTTAACGGAGGAAATTTTTTTGTTACTGCTGAGCTGTTCTTACACAAAGACAAGGCCTTTTCTGCTTCTCACCCCATACCACCAGCAAGGAGGCTGAGGGTGCACAAAAAGTTGAAAGGGGACACAGCCAGGACAGACAGACACAGCCCAACTGATCAAAGTGATATTCAAGACCATTCAACATCATATAAAGCTGAGGGGAGAAGGACAAAGTGAGCAGAGAGTATTGGCATTTTTTCTTCCCAAACTATCACTCCATGTGATGAAAATCTGCTTTTCTGGGGATGGCTGAACACCTGGCTGCTCATGAGAAATGTTGAATGAGTTGATTATTTTGCTATCCTTGCATGCATGGCCTTTGCTTTATCTATTAAACTGTCTTTATCTCAACCCACAAGTTTTCTCAGTTTTACTCTTCTGATTCTCTCCCACATGTTGAGAGTGTTGAAAAAGTGGTTATGTTGGTCTTAGTTGCTTGTTGGGATTAAATCATGACAGTTTTCTTTGGCATCCAGCATAGGAAGGGCTCTTGAAGGGCTCAAGATAACAGCAGGTTTTCTTGGAATGGGCTTGGCTGTTGTTGCTGTTTAGCTATTGATTGTCAGGCCCCTGTGCTTGCCATAAGACTTGCATGGCTTACTGTGTATTAGAGTCTAGTGCTCATTAGTGGCCACTTTTTGCTTTTGCTGCTTGCTGTACTGCTGTGCTGCTGATCACCCTAGTTTGCTGTGCCTGGGAACATTTGGAAAACAGCAATGGGGATGCACCTGGGCAGGCAAACAGCCAGGGCCTTGCTGCTGTTTCTGTGCTGCTCTACTTGACACACTGGAAGTCCACTGTCAGCTCAAGTCAAAGGAACTGTGACCTGAGAGCAGGACACTGTGAAGTCTGTGCCCATGAATGTGTACACACTAGAGCAGGTGCATTTGAAGTGGCTGTGGCTGTGGTTATACTTGTGATGCAGCAGAAGTATTTAAATAATTTTTGATCATCCTGTCTGTCCTATACGATCAGATCATAGAATTTCTGAATATTTGAGTTGGAAAATATCCTTAACATCATCAAGTCCAAGCACTAATCCAGCATGTGAAGTCTACTACTAGACCATATCCCTAAGTACCGCATCCGTATGTCTTTTAAACACCTTCAGAGGTGGTAACAAAACCACTTATCTGGGCAGCCTATCCCAATGTTTGACAACTTTTTTGGACAAGAATTTTTTTCTTTATATTCAGTCTAAACCTTCCCTGATTCAACTTGAAGCCATTTCCTTTTGTCCTATAATCAGATTCATAGGTGAGGGAAGAGTAAGCATTGTCTTTTCTTCAGTTTTAGCAAGGCTTTAGACACTGTGTTCCAGAATGTCCTGATTTTAAAGTTACTACATTATGGACTGAATGGGTGAACAACCAGATGAAGAATAAGATGTTTGGATGATCTGTCTCAGAAGGCTGTGGTTAATAAATTGTTCTCCATATCAGTCAACCAGAGGAGTAATGAGTCTGCACACGTGTGTGTACCGACAAGCTGGAGAAATGAGCCAATGTTAAACTAATGAAATACTAAAGGACATATGTTGCATCTTAGCCTGGGAAGGAAGATCCTGCCTTTCTTACAGGTTATGGGTCTGAGGAAAACTGCTGAGTCCTGGGGCAGAGAGCTGGAAAACAATAAATAGTGCATCTTGTCAGCAGAGATGGTCAAAAGCATCTGGGACTATGATAACCAGATAATAACCAATAAATCAAGGGAAATTATAGTTGCTCTCTACTCAGCAATCATTAGACTACATTTCTAATAAAGCTTCCAATTTTGGGCCTGCTGAATACAAAAAATATTGTAAATAAGCTGGAACAAGTAGAGCATAGGGCTACCAGTATGGTTTGGGCTGGAGCACTTGTCCAGAGGTTGACGAACAGGGAGTTATTCAGCCTGGAAAAGAGGGAACTTCAAGGGGATCTAATAGCAGCTTCTCAGTAACAGCTGTGGGTAGGTGAGGTGATGGAGGAGATTGATCAAGGCTCTTTGCAGCCATGCATGGTGGGAGGAATAGAGGCAGCAGGCACAAGTTCAAACAAGAGACAGACTAGGTATAAGAAGAAAATTTGTTTCCTGAAAGGTCAGTCAGGGAATGGACCACATAGCTCTCAGAGACTGTGCAGTCTCTAGCTCTAGCTCTAGATTTTCTAGACCTGACTGGACTGGTCAGTTGGACCTCAGAGGTAAGCATACTCTGAGCAGAAGGTTGGGCTAGATCTCTCTCAATCCTAATTATCTTATTATCCTATGAAATACTTCTATTTTCTCCTTTAGACACAGCTCTTAATAACACTTCTCTGGAGACTTTTAATACCATCCAGAGGAAATGTTTATATGTATATAATTGCTAGTAATTTTCTGCCTCTCCTGGGAAAGACTGTAAAAATATTATTGAGAGACAGAAGCTGTTGTATCTTTTTATTGGATAGACATTAATGCAATGAGCATCATTATTCCTCTTCAACTCAATTACTTTCTAAATAGGTGACCTTTGGGAATATCTGAGGGTTTTTTTACAATATTTGATTAAATGTTTGATACTCTTACTTCTAGTAGCCCCAAACTGTGCCAAACTAACAATGAAGTCATAACATTCCCAAAGTATGATTTGATATAATTATTTTTCTGTAAAATTCTGTGCTGTGTTCTGAGTCATTCTTTTGGGAGAAATTGGAGGAAATTTGAGGATTCAACATTTTTCAGTGTTAAGTAGATGACTACTTAGCACCTATGTTTCAAGTAACTCACTTTAAATGTTACCAGCCTAATATGGGTAGTTGTAATCTTGCTGCAAAGATTTATATTGCAGGTGTCTAAAATTAGCTGAGGCGATCAAAATATGAATATGAATGTTTTCTGGTTTTGAAAATTTAGTAGCAGTGGAAAGCACACAATTCTGGCAAAATAAAGAAAGATTTTAGGATGAGTTTCAGAGCTCCTACATCCATTAAAAGGTGGCATAGCTTTTGTTGTGATTTTATCTTTGGGAAGAAAGGAATTCAGTAGTTTAAGCAAACTTAAAAATATGTGTAGGTAGACGCATTTGAAAAGATAACCTGAAAGATAACGTTTACTCAGGAATCTCCTCGGACAAAAATTGTCTTCTAATTTTCCTTATGAGATTTTTTTTGTTCTATTTGCAGCAATCCTGAAGTTAGAACTAAGCAAGGAGAATTGTTTCCCTTAATATGCAGTACACAGTACAATGATGTTTTAATGGAATCCCAGAATCAGCTAGGTTGAAGAGACCTTTAAGATCATCAAGTCCAACCCATGACCTAACACCACCTCGTCAACTACACCATGCCACTAAGTGCCACATCCAGCCTTTTCTTAAACACCTCCAGGGGTAGTGACTCCACCACCTCCCTGGGCAACCCGTTGCAATGTCCAGTCACCTTTGCTGTGAAGAAATTCTTCCTAATGTCCAACCTAAACCTCCCCAGAGCAGTTTATGTCTTCTTGTCCTGTCGCTGGTTATCTGGGAGAAGAGACCAGTCCTCACAAGGCTACGGCCTCTTTTAAGGTGGTTGTAGAGTGATAGCCTCCCTCCTGAGCCTCCTTCTCTCCAGGCTAGACACCCCGAGCTGCCTCAGAGGCTCCTTAGAGGATTTGTGTTCCAGACCCTCCACCAGCCTTGTTGCCCTTCTCTGGACACGCTTCAGCACTTTAATGTCCTTCCTAAACTGAAGGGCCCAGAACTGGCCACAGCACTTGAGGTGCAGCCTCACCAGTGCCAGGTACAGGGGGACAATCCCTGCCCGGGTCCTGTGGCCACACTGCTGCTGATACAGGCCAGGATGCCACTGGCCTTCTTGGACAACTGGGCACATGCTGGCTCATGTTCAGCTTGCTGTCAGTTAGTATTCCCAGGTCCCTTTCTGATTGGCACTGGATCAGTTTGTCCTTTTGTGGCATGTGACAATTAACAGCATATGCAGCTACTAATAATACCTAGAATAATAATTTATTGTTGCTCAATCATAGATTTTCTGCAAGCTGTTTGAGTAAAATACACAAATCAAAACAACTTTCTGAAGATGAGAAATTCACAAAGTTAGAATGTTTGAGAAAATATTTGACATTTTTTACTAATATGGAACTAGTATCTAAGGAAAACTAAGGAAGAAGAAGTCAACAATAGCACAAATTTACAAAGCCTGTCTTCCTCCTAAATATGAGTACATTGAATGTGCCTTGCAGTCTTTCACAATCTAATTTTTTTCTAAGTGAAAGTCTTGAAAACTTTTAGCCTATTTAGTACATTAATTGCATCATTTACATGCAAAATGAAAATTAAAGAGATGAAAATACATTTTGTCTCCCATTTCACTATTTATATCCACATTATAATACTTAAGGCATGAAAAGCCAGACATAGAATTTACTGTTTTTGCTAATATGCACTAAAATTTTAGTGTTAGCATACAGAAATATGTTTTTGCCAGTCTTAATATGCAGCCCATGATAGCAATGAAATATCTGTGCTTCTTGAGTTAAACGACATTAATGAGGGTAATAAAAATATTTTATTCATGTCTTTTGATTCCAATGACCCAAACCTAGCCAATCAGCATTGTGAAAACATTTGCATTAATTATCATGTAATTGGATAAGCTATTTATCGTTCCTTACACCGGTGAACTGCTGTCAGATAGCTAAAATGGATTTGCATGTAAATTTATATAATTTCAATAATTTCAGTGTGTTAACCTGTTTAAAGCTTGTGAAAGAAAATAATGATGACTGGGAAATTGGATATTGTGAAACCTGGTTGATTTCTTTTTTTCAGAAATATCAGTGATTAAAAATAATTTTGTGATGTGCTGAGGTATGAAAACTTCCTGTTTATATCAGATCTCGTGTAGCTTTAAGAAAAGCTGTGATCTAGTTGCTAAGGTAGCTTAAACAAATGATTATTACCTTTTTACTCCAAAGGTATTACTGAAGGATATTCCACCACTCCTTTTACACTGAACATTTTTGGAATATGAATAGCACGTAGTTTATCCAAAAGATTTTTCAGCAATCCTGCATGGATACTGTAGATTACTTTTGGGTTTATTCTAATGCTGAGACTAATTTCCCTAAGACATATACAAATAATGAAATAAGATTTCTCATTTATGCAGCTGTCCAATATATGATACAGCTATTTAAAAGATAATTACTTTTAAAAATAAATCCATCATTGTAAAACAAAAAAATAACCGTAAGGAGGAAATATCTTTCAAATGCATCCCACCAGAAATGTTTAAGAAAGATATTAAGAAATCACTTGAAATCACAATTGATGGAATTGACAACTACTGAAAGCTTGAATGAGTTTCAAACCTCATAAATCTGAGTAAGGGATAAGGATGAGTGGTTCATAAAAAATGAAATAAAAATAATTTAATTGAAAATCTATTTAAATCTCATTTGGATTTCCTAATTCACTTGGATTTGGTCCTTATACCCTAATTCATTCCTTCTCTATGTCTAAGATCCTAATTATTTGTAGATTTTTTATTCCTAAGCAGAAAAGTCATCATTATGTGGACATAGTCAAAGCTGCATATTATCATTACTACTTCTAGCATAAGTATCAGATTTTTTACCCCTAACTACATACTGAAAATTTGAATACAAGGTTAATGTATGTTGTAAATGTAAAACAAGAAAACAAGACAAACTTGCAGTTAAGGACTGCCCTCTTATAAGGTTTATATATATATATATAGGGTGCTGGAGATATTTGGTTTTGTCTAACCTTTTCTTTTTGTTGTTTATCTTGATCATACTTCCTTTCTTTATACTGTTTCTGTTACTGCAGTTAGTATCTGTTAGGCAAGCTAACAGAGGTGAAGCTAGTGTTTAAAAAAATTGTTAGAGGAACAGGGGTTTGGCTTTGTTTGGTTGTTTGTTTGATTTGATTTTCCAGTATTTTTCCAAATAAGTATCACAGCAGGCTCTTTAAACCTTCTTTCAACCAGTACTATGTACTCTTCCTATTAATGAATTGACCTGATGCTTGTAACTATGTATGCTACAAATTTTACTAATGGCTGTAGTGAGTGTTGATAATTAACTGAATAAGTGATTTTTTTGCCAAGATGATTATTTATATGCACAGTGTCCTTGTTGAATAATTTATAGTATCTCATTTTGTGAATAAAAAAATATTAATGATGCTTTCACACACTGAAAATGACAAAATTATTTAATAAATGATGGACTGTCAAATAATGTTCTCAGTCCTACTTACAGATCTAATGCTATATCTAATGTAATGAAAGTCCCAAGAGAAGGACTTAAGTGAAGCTGAGGTTTACAAAATTGCAATTCAAAACTTTCATACTTTTGTGAAGATACCTGAATCTGTTGGGGCATAATTCACAAAATCTTTGGCATCAGAACTAAACAGATATAAAGAGATCTAACTATCCCCAGATCTTCTGCGAGTCTTTGCAAATCATTGCTCTCTTTCTTCCAGAGTACAGCAGCGATGTAGGAACTAAGTAACCCCCTTACAAATACCCTCAGGTGTACTCAGCTACCACTGAACTAAAGTGACAAAGCAAGGAACACGGATCAGAGTCTTAAAGGAAAAAAAAGAATATCCAGCATTCTGGTCTTTGTTTCTAATATTGTTCCCATTTTCTTGTTTTTAATTACTGTATAATGTACAATACAAAACTAAGCTTGCGACTAAGTAGAAGCATGGAATCATAGTAACAAAAGGTTGCAACAAAAACCATACCTGATACTTTCCAGGTGAAAAGCAATGATACAGATGTGCCAGTAAAAGAAGTATGGACATTATGCTTGGATCTAATGTAGGGATACAGGGAATACTGGAAAGCCATTCATATTGGAGGTGTCTGTGTCTTTTTCATATTAGAGATCTGAAAAGCTGAAGGTGACTAATATGTTTTAAGCTTAAGACACACAGATATGTTTAGATAACTGAATTAAAATGATTCTTTCCATTAGTTTAGGAGCTTGGTTCATGAATTGGAATTGAAGGAGAAGAATTATGCATCGATACTTTTCAAAGTATACTTATTTAGATGATCTAGTCATTGATGAAACATTAATCAGGGATAATTTTTCTTCAGCTACATATTAATAGTTTTAGTAAATGGCTCTTTCTATGTGATGAAGCATGATTCTCCAGTTTTCCTTGTGACAATTTTGATCATGTGTACATTATTCTTTCATTGTTTCCAGATTTGAGAAATTCAAATTGGATAACAAAATCGAAAGTGTGCACACACACAGAGACACATACAAACACACACATATATATATGTATAATACATACATATATATACACACACACACACACATACACACACACACACACACACACATATATATATATATAATATATCTTAGCATCTAACTGGTGTAATTAATACCAATATCAAAATTCTTTATCTGAATTTGCTTCACATCTGTATTTTTCCTTGTCCAATAATAATATATGATAATGAAAATTCAGGTGATCATTCCCAAAAGATTAAAAAAAATAGATAAAAAATTAAACAACATATATACAGGTTTATTACTGTCATCTTTCATCATAACACATAACATACACTAAATCAAGCCTAGATTTCTAATGGTGATACGTATTTGATTTGGTAGGAACATGCAAAAGAAAACAACACTGACTTTTTATCCCCTATTAGTGCTACCATTCATTTAATTTTAAGAAATGCCATAGTATTTTCTTGTTAAACAAGAAAAACTGAATTAAATAAAAAAGTCTGGGATCATGTGTTATTTTTTCCATATTACTGCCAAATCAAATAATAGTGTATTTTAAGGACTTTTCGCAGCCATAGTGTTTCCTTATCCCTGGAACACCAATGGATATGATATCTGTAAGTAATGCCAAGGCAGGTACAGTGATTGTTGTGACTATAAAAATAAATGAATATAACCTCATAACTGATTTCATAAAATTAATGATGGTAGTGGCCACTGACTATAAATATTACTGACACAGCTATCAAATTTTAAAAGATTGAGCTGAGAAAAATTAATATGCACAAACTGAACCCACGACATGTGGCTGTTTCTTTACAAATGGTGAAACTCATCCAAGCAAGCTGCATTACTTATGAAGAGTAGTTTTACAAATGACTGTGCCATGTTATCACAAATCTACTCCCTGGGGTGACAACCAACATGACTTGTAGTTTAAATAGACTCAAGTAAAGACTGAGGCTAAGAGAGTCTGATTTAATCATACTTATCTTTGAAAAATAATACAACTGGATTAAATGTGCCCTTCTTTTCCCTTGTGTTTGTACACTAGTTCATCTGTGGATTTCAGAGTGGAAAGAAGTCATACAAAGGACAGTACTACATAATTTTTGGTCCGTGAATCAAGAAATAAAAGAATTGAACTGCTGTCACTTGCCATCAAGACTTGTACTTTTCTCCATGCATGTTCCTTACCAAAGTCAAAGGCCAAAGAGTGAAAATACATTTTTAATTGAATTTTAAAACCATACAGGCTAATAAAGTCAGTGAAGTGCATACAAATCATATTATCCAATGCTTCTAGAAGCTTTAACTCATTTTGCCTTACAGCTAAAGAAAAATGTGTGCTCATCGTAGGAGTAATAAACATGGGTAATTATGCATAATTATAGAGATTAAGTTCCAATTAAGGTTCAATTTCTGTAATAATCCTATCCAAAAGTCTTTTAAGGTTTCTGGTGGCACTAATGAAGACCAAGGTAACAGAATATAGTAAGGATCCTTATGATTATAGGCAAAAAGTGACTGCAGATCTGAGTGGCTTGAATGCATTGACTTGTTTTAAAAGCATTAAGTTTTAAAGTGCATATTTCTTTTTGCCTTAGGACTTTTAATGTTTCCCTATAGCATCATCCAGAAGAATATTTTTGTATCTTACAGAAACACTCTACTTGCGATATTGAAATAGGATTTGTTTTTTGCTTTGCATTTGATAGCAGATAATGATGCATGTTTGTATCTCAGTCAGTTGTACACTTGCCAGTTTTGCTATGCTAAAAACAATATTCCAAATCTTGTTCCACCTAAATTCCTTTATGTTTTTGCATATTCATTACTTTAGTGAAATTGAAATATTTTACACCTTATTTTATTAAGAAGGAAAATAATCTTCAGTTATAAGCATAGAAATCAATGCAATTAACATGTCCATGTGATACTCTGCAGAAACTGTTCCATAGTAATAACTACTGAGAACATACATATCATTCAAATTTTCATTACATAATTTTGCATACCGTCAACTTTTACTAATTTTATTTGTTAAACAAGAAGCCTATTGTAGCAATATATTCAATGCTTTAAATTCATATTCCTGTTGAAGAATAAGTAAC
>VZTT01063021.1:18379-56995 GCA_013400855.1 Buphagus erythrorhynchus | reverse complement strand
CAACATTTGCGAAAAACAAAAAAAAAAAAAAAAAAAGAGAGAGGAGTCCAATGAATTCAAATGAATTAAATCCCAGCAATAGAGTGTGACAGCTGAGCATCTCACAGTCTTTGTACATGTATAAAACTGAAATGACAACTGCTTTAGAGGCAGGGCTTGAAAATTTGGGGAGTTTCTGAATAAATTGAATCATAACAAAAGTCTTAAAGTTTGTGCTGGTGGTTATCATTCAGCCAGGCACTGGCCCAGACTGCCAAGAAAGGTGTGGCACCCTCATCCTGACTTTGAAGAACAAAATACAGAGAACTGTCTGTTGGCATAGACATATGTAGGGTCTACAATTTTTATTTCATCACAGGAGGAAGGATCTTATTTTTGCTACAATATATTTATTTTGAGAGAAAAGTGACTATCAGAGGAAGAACTGGAGTAGCCCTGAGTCAAGTGGAAATCCAAATTTATTAGTGTTTAATATTTTCAAACATCCTGTATGGGTAGAGGCTACATCCTGGCATCCTTTTGGTGAAGATGCTTGCACATGAGTGACACCTGGACAGGCAGGATCCAACCTTCAGTGCCTCATAATAAGAAAGTTATAGTGAAAACTGATTTCAACATAGAATTCTGGCTCTGTTTAAGAAACTAGGGGAAATATGCATGAAGCATTTATCTGACAATGTAAGCTGTACAAAGGAACATATGAGAGAATGAAAACTCCTGAAAATAAGTTTAAAAAAATCCATGAACTTTAGACAACTAATAGTTTTGGAATTGTTTTGGCTGCTTCTTGTTAAATTATGCCTACATGCATATGATCAGAACTATAAAAATAAAATTGTTCTGCTCTGACACCTACCAACTCTCACTTTTGGTAATCAGTTCACAATATTGGCATCCATACGGCTGCGGGTGGACTGGGGGAGAGTATTTCACTTCAGGCCAGCCTGGTGCTGTGAGATCCCTTAAAAACACCTTCCTGAAGAGCAGAGAGCTGCTACTTAGGACCAAACCACGCCACTGCTAAAATGATACATGCATTGTAATTAGATATCCTTGCAGACAAGATTGTTTTGTAAGTTTTTAGCACAGAAGCTCTTTGTTTGATGTCCTTAAATGCTTCTGCAAAAGTTCCTTTGCAAGGGAGTATTTTAAATGCAAGAGGAGCCAGGAGCTGCTTGTACAGCAGCAACCTATTGCTGCAGATACAGACAATTTTCCCTTGCACTCTGAACTACCACAATTTTGCTGTAACTATTCAAGGCCCTTACAAAGGAATTATATTTCATGCAAAAGCAAAGAAAATACTAAAAGAGCCAGTGAAGCATCCTTCTGCTTCCTTTCAACATCTCTCTTTCCTTTAAACTATTTTTTGTTTCTAGTTTTTAAGTCTGGCTGAAGAATACAGCAGTGCAGTAAAGGTGTTTCCTTTCTTTCTACACAAAATGAAAAGCTTGATGTGCTGCTTTATATAAATGTTCCAGATGTAATCTGTTCTTAATATTTATAAGAATTTTCAACCTGATGCTAATATAGAACTGCTTTCCTTAAAGATATAACAAAACATGATCCTCGAGGCAAAAACTATGAAATAAATATTTTTTGAGATAGCACTCTTCTTCACTTTGCATAAATTTAACACTCTGCTCTCTGTACAATATGTGTTCTTTTTCCTAACTCCCCACAGACATAAATAGCTCTGGCAAGATGTCATGAAAGTAACAGAAGCTTTGGAAAACACCACACATAAAGGATGCTGAATTTAATTTTCTGCTTTTGTTTTGGATGGCCTACTTACTCTTCAAAAGCCTTGCACTGTCATGATGCACAGTAGGGATGAAGGAACTATTAGACTATATTTAGCCATGTACTAAACCTCAGCTATGAACACCAACAAACAATATTCATGTGGGCTTGAGCTGTCTATAAACAAAAACAATGGGATGGAGCAGTCACCTCTATTCAGAAGAAGAGTTTGTACCAGTGGTCCTGCCTCCAGGTATTGGGCTGAGTTTGCTGTTTTACAGGTTGATAAGTACAGAGGAAACAGGTGCCTGCAGAGATCTGCCTGGAAGAGCTGTTCTGCAGAGGTCACCTCTTGGAGACCTTGTACTTCTTACCTGAAAGTCTCCTTTGTTTTTTAAGGACATTACTTATTTCTAATGCAAAATGCATTCATAAATTGGGCACATGATAAATGTTTTACCCAGATGGAAATGCAGAGCGTACAGGAGGAGTAATAATCCTGGACAAAATTTTGAAATTACACATTATTGGCCACATTTTTTGAAGTTCATGCTCCCAATGTGGGCTACCAACCATTCCTGATATTCTCCCTTTCTCCACTTTGCATCTCTAAATGTTCTGATCTCTAATATTCTGCCACAGATTCCTGAGTCATAGAGGATTAATCTCTCAGAGTTCAGTGTCCTCCCACATTTCCTTGGATTATCCCCTCAGCTGGTCACCTGCTGACCTATCCCTAAAGCAGCCAAAGTTTGGGAGTCCTTTGGACTTGGAGACTGGGCCCAGGCACTGCAGCAGTTCAGATGTTCTCTGTAAAACCCCACCAAACCTTCCCAATGACTCCATCAGGGAAATGTCTTGGACTGTAGTCCAGCTTTCTGCTTCCTCCATAGCTGGAAGGTTTTATTTGGAAACTGGAGGCTTTCCTTGCCTCTCCACAGCTGGGCTCAATGTACTGTGTTCAAACTCAAGGAGGGGAGGAGATTCCCAACACATTTTTTAATCCATGATCTCTCCTCGATTCAATCATCTGCACATTTTTTCAGCTCTTTTCCCAAATCATGTGCCTTTCTTGTCATTCTCTTTCCCTTCATGAGAAAGGAGCACAAAAGCAGCATCCTCTACTACTCCCACAAACAGCAATTTTTCTCTATAATTTCTAAGTTAATAATGCATTGCCAGCTATTAGCAATATTTTATTTAGACTAGATCAGAATCATTAATGTCCTCATCTCTTAGAAAACTAAAGAAACTGAGGAAACTCTGAGGGTTTGAGGCTTTAACAGTGAACATAGAGCAGCAGGACGATGTGTTCTCTCAGTTTCAGTTTGTGTCTACATTGCTAAGGCCTTAAGAGTTATTGTAATGTTCTTTTAGACAAACATTTAGAGAATGCTTGTATGACAAATTACTGCTTCCAAATCTCACTATCCCTTCACTGAACCATAAAGAGTTTGCACAGATGCAGCTGCATTGCTCCAGGGTAGGAAACATAAAAATGATCAGAGGCTGAATTCTTGACTTGTAGGTAAGAAAAGCTGTACAGTGTCACAGTTTGTGTCATTGTCCCTAAAATCGACTGATCCATAAATCTGGAGTCTGATTACATGGCCTTAGTTCACAGTTGGTCTCCCTTTTGATAAAATTAAACTGAAATATATTATAATTCAATGCCTTTAATGCATTTGTGCTGATCTGGGACAGATGCTTATGTAACATCCAGTTTTACCTTGCTTGGCATTCCGACTTCAGTGGTCATTTCATTCTTTACTATGAAGCAGATCCAGCTCTCATTTCCCAGTGTTTCCCAGGGCATGATGCTCCAAACAAACTTATGGGAATGCAGGAAGGAGAGGGAAATATTACAGCTAGTGAGAAATGTCATAACACAGACATGCTAATTTTAGTATCACTGATAAACTTCTAAATTATGAAGCTTGTAACTTTAAATAGACCATGCCAGACTGTATAATCAACTTACATTCAATTAAATATTTTCTAATTTGACTTGGCCTTATCATCAAACTGTTTTCATAGTTCACAAAAAAAGTGGAGATTCAGCTCACCTGTATGGAAAGAAACTGAACTTGAGCTGTTGGAACAAAACTTCTTGATTTGATTTGTTGATTTGTTTTCTCTTAAAAATAGCATAAAAATAACAAAAAAATAAAGAAAAAAATCCAAACTTAATGGGCTGATGATCCAGGGTTACTAAGTTTAGCTGGCAAAAATAGCTGAAGACATTTTTGAAAACTTTACCTTGGTGAATTAAGAAAAAAAAATATTAATCCTGAAGATTCCTGCTGAAATGTGACATGAAACCACCCAACTTGGTCAGCATGGAACTGCACAGATCTAAATGACTTGAGACCAGATACTAATGAGCAAAACCAAAAGTATTCTTCTGTAATGAAGAAAAAATNTTTTTTTATTTGGTTACAACTCTTAACAAAACACACTGCAGGTTTTGAAATAAGTACTCTTAAAATCCTGTTTTCAGTGATTTATGAATTAATAAAATGGAGCTCAAACAGTAGGTATGGAGCTAGATGAAGTATATTTATTTATGGTTTGATGTTGAATTTAATAATTGCAAAAAGTAATTTGAGCCAAAATGAAAAAAAAAAAAAAGTGATCANGAGAAATGTCATAACACAGACATGCTAATTTTAGTATCACTGATAAACTTCTAAATTATGAAGCTTGTAACTTTAAATAGACCATGCCAGACTGTATAATCAACTTACATTCAATTAAATATTTTCTAATTTGACTTGGCCTTATCATCAAACTGTTTTCATAGTTCACAAAAAAAGTGGAGATTCAGCTCACCTGTATGGAAAGAAACTGAACTTGAGCTGTTGGAACAAAACTTCTTGATTTGATTTGTTGATTTGTTTTCTCTTAAAAATAGCATAAAAATAACAAAAAAATAAAGAAAAAAATCCAAACTTAATGGGCTGATGATCCAGGGTTACTAAGTTTAGCTGGCAAAAATAGCTGAAGACATTTTTGAAAACTTTACCTTGGTGAATTAAGAAAAAAAAATATTAATCCTGAAGATTCCTGCTGAAATGTGACATGAAACCACCCAACTTGGTCAGCATGGAACTGCACAGATCTAAATGACTTGAGACCAGATACTAATGAGCAAAACCAAAAGTATTCTTCTGTAATGAAGAAAAAATTTTTTACCCATTTGGTCTGGAAAAATAGGCTGTGGGGGAGAAATGTCATTTGTGGTAGAAATATAACTTTTTAGAGTTTGTTTAATGAAATTTACATAAAATAAATATTTTTTCCTTATTTTGGCTTATCAATGGTTTTTTTTTTTCAAATGGTACTGTATCTGTATAGGTTCTTTTAATTCTCTGTCTTTTTTATTTGGTTACAACTCTNTTGAATTTAATAATTGCAAAAAGTAATTTGAGCCAAAATGAAAAAAAAAAAAAAAGGGATCACCTTGAGTCCTGGAAAAAAAGAGTGGTATCAAAAATAATTTTCTTTAAATTTAAACTTTATATATACCAGTTCTTATATGCTGCACAATGTTTTTTTTTCTAGATGTACTAGTTGGTAAAACAAAAGATTTATTCTTTATGAAATTTTACTGCTCATCTCCTTAAAACATTTTTGCCAGAAAAAGTGTGGAAGGAAAAGAAAACTTAGCATTTTACAATGTAGCACACTTAGAAAAAGCCAGGACAAAATTCAACAAACATTTGTGAATTATTTTCTGTCTCTCTCACCAAAATCTCAATTTTCCAGCAAATTGCTGGTTCTAGTCTGTGTTGTTAATTCAGCATTAACATCTGAAGAGCTGCAAATCTTCATGCTTCAGCAAGATGCACTTCTGGCTGTGCTCCAGGAGAATTTCCCCCCAGTGCAGGAGCCACCAGGGCATTGGCATTGCCAGGATCCCAGCACCCCTCCCCTCCCTCCCCAGCCAGGGCCCAAAAAAACACCTCACAGCTCCTATTATTTCAGGCAGATTATAATTACAGCCTAAGTAAACTGACTTTACAAGTCATGACAACATTTAATTCAGTCCATTAATCCACCCCTAACTGTTTCACAGTTCTACAGAAGAACTCACAGATGTCTCCAATATTTACAGCAGGATCAGTTGGAAGGTGACTGTATCCAATTCCCAGGAGAAGTTTCTACTAAAAATTCTTCATATTAGAGAGGTGAAAAGCTGCTCTTGTTCTCACATATTCCTGGGCAAGCAACAGGTAAATTGGTCTGCTCAGCCCTTCACACATTAATGTGATTTTCAGCATTAAAAAGATTCTGAGAAACTCTTGCCAAAGGCACAAAATCATCCAGTTACACTGAAAACAGCAGTCAACACAAGGTAGATAAATCCTGCATAACCCACTTCTGTGAACCAGAGGTTTCCTTCAAATTATCCCAATCAAATAAATGTGGGGTTTATGCATATTTTTGCACAAAAGAGTTCTTGGTGGCAGAAAGTGTCAGCCTAAGATATAAGAGGGTTTGATGTAAACTTCACAGACTATTGCTTGGAGACCTCAGCATGACACATGGCCAAAAAATACCCCACTCCACATTGCCTGATTCCTGATTCCCTTCCCATGGGTACATTTCCCAATAAGACAAGGAGAATTTTTAGTTTTAGAGAGTGAGGGCAGCAGATAGTGATTCTGGGGACAAAGAACTAAGGTTGAATAACAGTATGTGCATAGAAAGGCCAAGAAAAAATTTCTCCCTACAATGTCACACATGGCAGCTACATGTCCCCAATTTGTCTTTCAGTGAGCAAACATCCTTTTACATCCTGCTCTTAGTTCTCTTCTCTCCTCACAGTTACCAACTCTTTTTTAAAAGTGATTTCTGTCCTCTGCACACCCCATGGAAAGGGAATTCCTTCTGTCTATCAGCTTTAATGCTACCTACACATATTTTTTCTCATTATATTCTCACTTCCCAATGTGCTTCTGGGTCTTGGACCATCCCATTGCATCTCTGTGACCCCAAAAAGAAGAACTGATGAACCACCCTCCAAGCTTAAGTTTGGTGTCTTGCCCCTGATTTTTTTCTCTTGACATAAATGATATAAGATCAGGACATCTGGAATATCCCAGGACCAGCATTACAGAACCTGCTGCAGGTTCTCCAGAGGGCTGGGGAGCCTCTCATAGCTGGGATTTACCTCAAGAAAGTAATAAGGGCTGCAGTGTGCAGTCCCAAGGTAATCAATGTGCACTTCTGCACACCTGGATGTGTGGCATCCCTGGCCACTGAGAAAAACTTGTGTGGAGGTACTTTGCACTTTGAAAAAAATCAAAATGAAAAATCATTACGTACATAAAATTCCTGTCCATTAACAGCCATTTTTCTCTCCCAGTACCAAGGAGTTTACCTGATTGTATAGAGCCAGAGACAAGAGATCAAGTCATAAAGTTTAAAATGTTAAATTTTAGATTTTTTTTTTCCATGCAGTATCACTTTTCTTTCAGACAAGCTGCTGTTCTGAGTCTGCTAAAATGAACACGAAGACATATCAGATAATCTCAGAATCCAGAATTTATTTATCCAGACTATATTTTTCCAGACTATATTTGTTATTTCTATTTTGTCTGTGTGTGTGCATGTATATAGGCTTCAATGTACATAACTCTCTTTTATTTGTGGTCCTTGGTTTAAGAACAAGTCTTCATCTCTCACAGCAAATGTGAGCATTTGCTGGCACTGCTTAGGTATGAAAAAGACTCCCCCATCAAGAGCCTTCCTCTCCAGCCTTATGGGCTGTCACAGCTGGGGAGAAGAAAAGTGCATTTTGTTGGTCCAGCTCATACTGAAGGAGTTGCAGCCTGTGTCAAATTACAGAGCATTCTCTTCTTCAATTGGAGAATTCTTTGGAGTTTTCTTCTTTTTTTCTGCAATGATGTATAAAAATTTTAATGGAAGGAGAAGAACAAAGTAATTGAAACACATAAGGAGTTCCAAGGAGGCCTTTCAACAAGCTAAAAGTACTATTGCCTTTATCAGAACCCCCCCATTGACTAATATGCTTGCATCCTGGTTGCAAAGATTTCACACAGACCTGTAGTATTAGCAAATGGCAATCATTCTTTATCAGCAAATTAATTACTGTTGGACAATTGCATGCAGATCATTCAGTGCAATTCTTCACAGACCAGGGAGGGCCAGCACATGGAGAGAGACTATTTACAAGAGCATGTAGCAACAGGGCAAGGAGTAATAGCTTTAAACAGAAAGAGAATAGGTTTAGATTAGATATTAGGAAGAAAGATTTTACTGTGAGAGTGGTGAGGTCCTGGTACAGGTTGCCCAGAGCAGTTGTGGATGCCCCATCCTGGAAGTGTCCAAGGCCAGGCTGGATGGGGCTTGGAGCAACCTGGGATAGTGGAAGATGTCCCTGACCATGGGAAGGACTTGGGATGAGATGATCTTCAAGATCCCTTCAACACAAACCATTCTGTGATTGTACATGGGGAAGAAGGAGTTAAACAAAATCAGGACTTTAATAGCAGGCTGCCATGGGGCTGACTAGCAAAAGCGTGCAGTCATATTTCTACCTGGACAAGAATGATAAAGTAGATTTTTATTGGATCAACAATTACTGTAAAAGGTATTAAAGGTCAAAATGGATAAATATCAAGTCATACAAAGCTCATCTTTAGCTAACAGCAATTTGGAAGGTTGTGCTGTTTTAATAAAAATTCATTGTACAAAAGCTGCTGAAAATGTATCACAGAGTTCTTGTAGAAATCCTGTGTTGAAACTGCATCTTCCTAGCTATTAATAATACTACAACAAGCAACATCCTGTATCATATCAGTGGTTTTAAACTGTTCTTCATAAATATTACTGGAGTTGGTTGAATTAGACTTCAATGATTTCTCCATTAAATGTGGTCTGATCAATTTTTACAGCATTTGCCTGAGGAATGAAATCAAACAAATGTCATGCTGGACTCACATTTCCTCTATGGATTTTTGAGGCATTCCTTTAAAAATATATTTTTTTTGACAGCACAGACATCGATTTGACAACTTGCTTTATAAAATTAGAGCAGCTTTCAAGTAAGGTAGTTATGCTGGGTGATCTGTGTACTACTTCTGCTTTATTTGAGGCTTCAGCTCACATCCCAGTCACACGGGGCAATTTGTCGTTATCTCAGCTAATGACTATGTGAATCTGGATCAAACGGAGGAGCTGGTAAATAAACATGTTGATTTCTGGAATCAAAGAGCTTGATTTTAATATTTGTCATTAAAAAAGTGACATAGCTTCCTAAATGCTACGACATGGCACTGTGAAAGATGAGACACATCACTTATCAAAGGTATAATTTTAAATCTAATTTGAGAGCAAAGGACTTGTGAACTACCACGAGTCAGGCTAAAGGGCCTTCAGTCCAGTATCATCATCTTTAGCCTGGCAAGTGGCTCCTGCTTAGAGAAAGGCAACAGCCACTGTTGAAGTTTATTGGAATAGCTGAATCTGGTACATTCAACTATTAACAAGATATCAAGGGGTCATTCTAGTTGAAAAATGAAGGGATTTTTTAAGCTATATTGTAAAAAATTCAGGAAATGTAGGGCTGAGATAAAGAGGAAAAATACATTGAACTTAGCTAAAAGCACCTCATTAAACCCCTGTTTCATTAGCACAGCTTGTTAAGTCAAGTAAGGCTTAACGAAGGTCTATGCACTGCAGCATCTGTGGTCCTGCAGGGTTCTAGGTAGAACATCAATTGAATTATCCTGACAAACAGCAGAGAAGGGTCTAACTGCCTCCTCTTTCAGGTAACAGGTACTTTTGCTGGTAAAACTGAACAGAGAGCAGGCTGTGCAGGAAACCTTTTTCAAGTCCTGCAATACCACTGAAAATGGCCAGAACACCTGAACAATAGCTGTGATTAATTATGATCTATTCTGAAATAAAAATAATGGGTTAACTATCTTGTAATGGGAGCCTGTGGTGAGCCTGCAGAAGACTTATCCTTTCCCCTCTTTTGAAATTGCTTTCCTTGTGTTAAATAAAATATATTAAATTCTCTTTTGATTTTATATTATGGTTGAGAGTAAGGCTGAGTAATATCAGTTTTCTGTAGATTCAGGGAACAAGAAGTTAGAAGAGATAATTTTAAACTTTTCATCATGTCCCACCTGAGCTCTTGAACTAATCCCCAAACTTTCTGCTGGTTGAAATCATATTGTGTAAGAAGAATTTATGTTTTATTTTAAAGGCATTGAGTAATCTGGAAGATCAAAAGTCAGTGATGTCATCTATGTGTTTTGTACCACAAGTATGTGATACCTGAGCACTTTTTAAAAAGAGGCAAATTCTTTGTCAATAAAAAAAGTGTGGCACATCGAAGAACATGGACTGCATCTATTTGCAAGCTTGTGAAATATAATATTTTATGACCAATATTTTTAAAGCACAGATTACTTCAGTGTCAGTGGAGTGTGACTTCAGTGACTGAACCATTTGACACAGAGGTAGAACTTATCCAAAACTGGTACAGTGTGAGCCTGCAGAAAATATGTCCAAAGTGAGACAGCTTTAACATTGCATCTGGCACTGGCATTGCTTTCACCAGGCAGGGAGCCAATTGTTTGAAAGGATCCAAGAGTCGTGAATTGGCCCCTGTGCCCCATCATCCCCACGAAGTCAGCCAAAAATCATAAGGAGAGGGTTAGAGTGAGCCATGCCACCAGTACTAACACACCATTAACTCCAGGCTTTAGGGAGCTGCACACCTGAACAGATTGTCCTGGGAAATTCTGAGTTACCTTCTTCTTCTCCATGGTTAAACAATCCCCAGCCTCACAGAGGATCCAGCCTCATATGCCCCTTCCCTCTGTGGACATTCATTCCCTTGTTTGCCATAAAATCCCATAATTTGTGAGAAAGCACCTGAAGGGGAGCTCTGGAGCCTGGAGAAAATGATTTTAAAGTTTTCCCATTTAAGCTTTTCCACTTTGGTCAGATTCCCTGAATATTTATTAGACCACCAAGAGATAAAACTCATGAGAACTATTCTGCAAACACAGAGGCTGAGTCACCAGTCAGGAAGAGAAAGAAACTGAATGCTAATGATTGCTGATATTAATAACTACTTCTACTACTACTCCTCAACTATTACTTAGCTTTTTCTTAGAAAGAGAATGAGCTCCAGCAGAACATATGGAAATTGTAAAGACTTCCTCCAAATACAATTTCTTCCTGTTGTGGTCCAGATTCTTTCCTAAGAGTTAGAGATCTCAAGCTGAGGGCAAAGGTGACACAGAATCTCCCAAGTCTGGCATTTGTCCTAACCAGTAGACTACAGGGTAAAATGTTCTGTACAAGCCTCCTCATCCTCTAAAATGTTTTTGCAGATGGGCCTCACGGGTAACAGGGTGGATAGTAGAACAATGTCTTTATTGTGAATTTAAACAGAGAACAATGGGGAAATAAAGACTGATTATTCACAATGGATAGATGATGGCTGACCTTGGAAAATGTTACTACCAAAAAATGAAATGTTCTGGTCCTTCAGAATTTGGTTAACAACTGAGGGACTGCTTAGCCTAAGTTCTATGATTGCAATTGTGCAGCAGTTCTGCCTCTAATCCCTTCCATGGATTGAGCTCTAAAATGCTAAAGAAATCATAACAAAAAGAAACCAAAAAACAACCGAACAAAAAGATACACACAAAATTAAAAAAAAAAAAGCAAAGAAACAAACAAAACCCAACCCCAAAAACACCCCAAAGAACCCCCCAAAAAACAAGAAGTGAGTCTTCTCACTTATCTGGATGTCGCTGAGATTTTAATACCTGAAATTTGAGTTCAGTGAGCCCTGATCTCAGAGAATCTCATGTGCACTGTCTTTTGTTCCCAAGATTTTCCTGTATTGCTAGAAGAAATGACTAAACTTCACCATTAGTCTACATTTGTTCCAAGGTCTGGCATCTCCCACATTCTATTGTTATAAATTTGATTTTTCGTAAATATACACAGCCCTGAGCTCCATTGTGCTTTGTTACAGACCTAAACTGGAGTTATCTACAGTGGCTGGCATAGCTATAAATTAAAAAACCTCCTCAAAACCTGACAACAACAAACCAGTCTCAACAGTGGTATGAAGAGTTAAATTATTTAACATGAGATTCACTCAGCTCAAGAAGTCAGCATTCCCAAATCTCTGCCATTCTTTTACATACTTCATAGCCAGACTGGGTCTCCATATGTTCAGAATAATCCAACTCATGGTGAGACTAATCTCCTGAAAACTAACTCATTAAATTAATGTCAGTGATTTTATATGCCTGACTTGTGGAAACAACTCATGGAAGAATGACAGGTCCTGTGTGCTGTAGTGCCCAGCCACCACTGCCATTGATCTGACCCTTATGGATAGTTTGAACTCCAATGCTGAATTTGGCAACCTAATTTAAGGTTTACTGGAATCTAAAAGCAACATGCATGTATCTGCCCTGTCAGGATAGCTTTTGCTGATGCTTATTGGCAGAGGATGTTGTCAGAAGAGAAATCTTTTGGCCTGGCTTCTATTTCCACAAGCTATCCTATCATTAGACTATCCAGCAGTCAAATAGATCATCCCTCAAATCGGTGATTGCAACAGCAGTAACATCTGGAGGTTAGAAAGGATGTGATATCAAACACACAAATACTGCAATGCTGCTGCAAAAAGGAGAAAACTGCACCAGGTTGAATTCATGGATCTGCAAAATATAAAAGATGTTGAGTGTTTTTATCACTGTTCTTGGCTTGGACTAATGTTCAGTGGCAGTGATTTACTGCTCTCGGTTCTGGTCTTACTGACCAAATTAATTGCTGGTGTTATGACATTGGTTTACTATTTGTAGTGTTTTGGAAATAGGTGCCACTCTCATGAGCCATGTCCCTCTTATTCCAAAGGTTTTGCCACCAGGACACAGAGTTGAGGTTGGTGCTGGAAGAGCTCCCAGTGGAAAGCAAGGGATGCAGACAGATGGGAGAGCAGAAGGAGCCAGGGCATCGACACTGGGCTCTGGTCTCAGCACAACTCCAGCCCAGCAGCACTGAGCCTGTCCTGCACACCAGAGGAATTTAAGGTGGGATTTGAAGGAGGGAAATGAAATGGCTTTGGTAGTTCTTAGAGGGAGGGACTCCAAAGTAAACACTGGGCATGGACAGCTCACATCTGGGCTGGGTAGGAGGGAACTGTACTGTTGATAAAGCATGGGCAAAGTCTGGGCTGTGAAGGAGCTTGGAAGTAAAAGACAGAAGGTGTACTTGATGCCATGGAGAGGGGGAAACTCAAATGGGGTGGAAAATCAGAAGGGCCACAACAGGAAATTAATTTTTACAGCAGTTTTTTGAATTAGTACAGGAGAAGGTGAACAGGCAAGAACAAAGACGTGACAAAAATGTATGGGAATGCCATGTAAGGGGACTAAAGAATGGATGAGCTTGTTCCAGGCAATACACAAAGGAAAAATGGGTAGTTCTTCTCTTTTGCTCAGTTTTGGTTGTCATAGAGGAGTTATTTTCCAATATTAGGTAAAACTCTTAATCTGCCTATATCTTCCCTGTAGAAGATGGACAATAACACTTGTTCTAGTTGTTAGGAGATATTCCTTTTTGGCAGAGAATTTTCTGACCATGGTTTATTCTTTGCTTAGTACAAGTTTGGCCTTTTATCAAACCTAGATTTAAACTGAAGCAATAAATAATAATAACAACTTTTAAAAGCTATCAACAAATATAAAGCAGTTGAAAAAAGCAGGAGATATGAAGCAGAGAAAACAGGAAGAAAACACTTTGAGAATGGAACTTTATCCCCAAGTTTTGCATGTGAGAAAGCCACTGCACTGGCACAACCACAGCACCAACATGGTATTGCCACCACATCAGGGCAATACATCACTTTATTTGTAATGTGGATGTTTGAGTAGTAAAACACAAGGACTCAAGTGGATGCTGTCTGCTAGGACTTCTCCAATGCCTGAGATGCAACCCTGCTGGTTTTTTGGTTTATCAGTTTGGGGGTTTTTGATTTTCACAATGCAGTCGGGAGGAAAGGGTTTGTTGACTTCCCTCCTGGCAGGGTAACACAGACAAATGTGTACTAATGGCAAGCCAAAATGGCCAAGGAGGGAAAATTCGGAGAACTGGACATGTTTATGGATATAATAAAAAATTATTCCGTTTCCTTGCCTCTTCCTTCTCTCTGATTCATTAACTTACATTATTTAGTTAAGGAAAATACACCTTCTGCTGATCTGAACTAGAACACAAAGACCCATATTTTTTGCAGCAGATTTTTTTGGGTTTTTTGATTTTTGATTTTTTGTGGTTTTTTTTCAACTCCTATTAAGAATTTTGTTTGGGTTTATTGAAAAGTTTTAATTAGGCTTGTTGAAACACTCCATTTGCAAAATGCATAATATCTAGATAAATTTGACTTAAATTGTTAGCACACACCCTCTGGCAGAGGGCAGCTCTGTCCTTTCTTTGGGAGGTGAAGTATTGAGCTTGATTCACATCAAGGTAAAATCTATGCCAACAACAAACCTAAAAGGNATTGAGCTTGATTCACATCAAGGTCACACAAGCACATCAAAATCTGTGCTAACAACAAACCTAAAAGACCTTTAATAATGTGTACATAATTAAGGATTTAAAAAAATCTTAGGGAAAAGGACATTCCTTTCCTTCTTTTCCCCTTCAGTTAAAGTATCAGTGTGCTAAGGGAAGAAAGAACAGGCTGGTATCATGAAAACTGAGGCCTCATGTAAGAAAAAAGTCAATCTCTCTGTAAAAGTGCTTCTAAAAACTGCACACAGGGAGATATTCTGGTAACAAACGAAAGGAAAAAAACTCAATCTGGAAACAAAGCTTGTTTTCATTATTGTGATGAGAACAAGATTCATGTTGAGAAATTAAATTCCAGTGAAGAGTCCATGTTACATCTTTTCACTCAGGTGTAAGCACTGAGAATCAGAATGTACAACCAAGTCACAAGAGAGAGCCACTTCAAGAAAAGGTACCCAGGAAGACATTAATACAATAGCTGTTTGAAAACAATTATGAATATTTGTATATGTTTTAGCTGTAGCATATTCCATTGCTGTCTCAGAGGAAATCGTCACAAATTAAATTACCACAGCAAAGGCTGTGGGTAATGTTTGTATAGTATAAATCTCATTTTTTTCTGAAAGTATGTGATTAATGTGCTTCATGTCATAAATCTGGTCAGCTGGTAGGATGATTAATCGGACACACTGGTCCCCTCTCTCAGATCATTCCTGGATTATTGATTATTGTGTGGCTTTTTCTTCCCCACAGTTAGAGCTCACTAGTTTTCACTTAAAATGATCCGATTAGACCTGAAATGTTTGCTGTGTGTAAGCTAATTCTAGTCACTTGAAACTTCACATAGCATATATTCCGGGTAAATCTGATTAGAGTGGACAATTGACTTCTGATCTGTGCTCACTCCAAGGGACAGCGCAGCAGCCCCAGCACGCAATCAGACCGAGCACACAGAGTCCCCTGCACGGGGGAGGCAGCAGCTCCTGGCCAGTCTGCCACTCACCATTACCCAAACCAACACAGGATGTCACTGAAACAAGAGCTGAAGTCAAAAGGCAGAGAGAGACTGGAAGTGCCTGGTCTATGAGTGCTGTAAATGACCTTGAGATATTTCCCGTAAATGTCAGGGAGTCTGGCTCCATTCTCAGGCAAGAACCCACAGTGATGCTTTTCTCAGTCATGAAATACTGTTTTTAAAATACCATTCTTGTACTTTAAGACTTCACAGGATAAATAAAATTTGTGGTAGGCAGATCTATTTGTGTTTACAGGAGGCGTTTGAGCTCTTTCTGGATTCTGGACCATTTATGGTTGTCCATGGCTCCTTCTTTCTTCTCTGCTGTTCAAGGACTTCAGAGCTCTTAGTCACAATAAACACCTAGTGTCTATATTCTACTCATCTGCAATGACCCCTCAGACACTTCACACAGTCAAGACACATTATTCCTTAAGATCAGACTTTTCCTGCTCTCTGTAAATAGGTATCCTGTAACCCCAGTTTCCTCCTTCCCCTTTTCTGCTCGTGCTTTTAATTATTTTCATTTCTTAGATTCTACAATTTTTCTTTTTTATCTTCTCACTTCTATGAAGTCCTCAGAAGGTCAGCCTCTGCACTGTCCATTATTTTACTCAACCACTTTTGGCTAGAGCCTGCAAACATGCTTCTCAACCCTTGGCAAGTCTTTTCCACCAACTTTGTCTGTGGTGCTTCTTCCCTTGCTAACAGCTAAATGTAGCTGCCACAAAATGGCTTTGGCTTCTTATCCAAGCCGTCCTTTCCACGTGCAATGCAGAAAGAATGTTAGTCTAGATTTCACCCCTGTCCTCCTGATTGCTGCCCTGCTCCTAAATCTGTTCTCTGATATGCTATTAGCTTTTTATAGGCACTATACCTATTTTCTTGAGTCCCTTCATGATTCCTCTGTGAGTCACTGACATCAGATGGAGGTTACCTCTGCATCTTTATCTGTACAAAAATAGTTGCACTTGCCCTTGTACATTTTCATGACCTCCCTCTTCCCAGGTCCCTCCTGTTCACACAACTCTTTTATAGCATCCCTTATGTGCTTTTCAACAAGATTCTTTAAGTCTAACCTACAACTCAAGAATAATCTCTAAGGTCCATCCCTCTTTTAAGTCTCTCTTTAAAGTCTCCTCAAGAATGCCCCCCTACCTGTGCTTCCTGTAACAAATTACTGGCCAGAACACAAAGATCTTAAGCTGTTTGTAGGTGCTTCATTTTATGCATCTAACATTAATTTACTAAAGTCCAAAATGTAAAGGTGTTCAGTCTGAACATACAGCCTTCCTCCTGCTTCTTTGTGACCTTCTACCTAGGCTTTTTTAATGTCTGGGACACCAGATTGTATTTTTCATAAAAACAACATAGCTAATGAAGAAAATGTACTACACCTTTCATTGAGAAATGGTCCTCACTGAAAGGTCTCAGCTCTCTTGCAACATAACCAGGGGGGAAAACCATAATAAATGCACTATGAATAAAAATGTCTTTTTTTAAAAAAACAAAACAAAAGAAAACAAAGCAAAACAAAACAGGCTTTATGGACACATCCCTATAGATGCAAGCCCTGAGAAGAGCTGATATTCACATTACAAAGACAAATAAGGATTTAATAGAACCAACTCAAAACAGCAGGATCAGACAAAAGAAAATATTTCATAAAGACAAAAAGAGGAAGGAAGTGACCACTTTTATCAGTGTAAGGAAATGAACTGATCTTCCAGTTTCACCAAAAGAGATTATTTTTATTATTTCTTTTATGACATTATGACATATCTATTATTTCTTTTATTATTTCTTTTATTTTTATTATTTCTTTTATTATTTCTTTTTAGAACTGAATTCCTTTTCTCTTGCTTTTATCAAACAGTAAGAATACAATATCTTTCACAAGAGAACTGAAGTCTATTTTCTAGCCTCAAAATAACAACAAATCTTGCAAGTGCTTTAAAATGGATCAGCACATAGAGGCGAGAATAAATGTAAATTTCTAATTTAGGGCAGCATTTTCTTACACCATTTCAGAGTAATTTTGGTGTTTTATGTAGTATTTAAAGTCCTACAACTATAACTTTTAAGGGGAAGAAAAGAAACCAGTAAACCCTACAACAATTCTTCGCCGTATCAGTGTGATTATTTTTAGACCTGCTATTAGGTTTTCAAGGAAAAAATAAGATCATGTGGTAAATTTAATCAAAATAATTGCCAAAAACAAAAGTGAGAAAGTTAGAGAGAAACAATAAAGGCAAAAATAAGTTTCTTAACAATAATATGAAACCTCCTACCAATGTGCCTCTCTTCTAACTTGTGAAGATAATAACCAGAGCATGTGAAAATGGCCTGTCCATTTTGTCATTATAATTCTTTTTAAATTGGGTAGTCAACAGCAAGGATGAAGTTCAAATAAGAGTTCTATATCACTGGGCAGAACATATTAATTGTGTCCTCTCCTTCCTTGCCCCTTCCCTGCCGTATACACATTTGGTTCACAAAGAACAGAGACCTGCAGTCCACAGGCACAAGGGTGGCTCATTTGTGATCCTAAAGAAGTGGGTAACCATCTCTTCATCTGTGGCTTCCAGCACTGAGGAGTGTGTTGGGGGAAAAGAGAGAGAGATAAAAAAGGACTAAGTGCCTTAAACCTATAGGGACATACAATGTCTCATTTGAGACAGGGTGGGATGCACACACCTTACCCAGATATGTCCATATGTACGACTCACCATGGGCTCCCATACTAATCAAAGAGGTTTAGACCATGGTTTGTTGATTTTAATAACTGGTGTTGACATTTGGTCCATTGAATCATGCTCTAAATGTCACTGACCATCCAATAGATCTCCACTGAACAGGCAGCAAGCTTCAACATGGATGTTGACATCACTGACACTTGAACTCAGGGAAGTGGATCCCCCTGTAGGAATGGGATTCTGTTGCTGAAACAAAGGTGCTGATAGAACTTTGAGCTGTATCAGACTACCTCAGACATCTCACTCAGGTACTAAGTATAGGAAAGGAGCCTTGGGAGATCCAGGTCTTTTGGATTGTCAGACAGAGGTCAGGCACGATGTCCTAGAGGATTGAAAATCCTCATTACCTGGAGTCCAACACATGGACTGTATTTTGTAACCTGGTATTGGAAACTCAATATACTTAAATATGTGAGGAGAGACAGAACTTCTAGGAATTTTAAAGAGCATAAATATAAATACAAATATGATTTTCACAACAGTCATTTTTACATGTGTGGAAGAACTTGAAGATGTTTAAGATCACAGGTTGCTCTGAGTGCAAAGGCAATAGAGATGCCCTAAACACCAGGAGCAGCACATGGCTCTAACACGAGAGGGATGTCATGGTTTAAATCCAGCCAGCAGCCTTCCTCCTTCCTCCCCTCACTTTATATACTGAGCATGATGTCAGGTGGTCTGGAATATCCCTTTGGTCAGTTTGGGTCACCTGTTCTGGCTGTGTCTCCTCCCAACCTCCCCTGCTCCCCCAATTTCCTCCCCAGCGTGGCTGTACAAAAAGCAGAAAAGGCCTTGGCTCTGTGTAGCCCTGCTCAGCAATAACAAAAATATCTCTGTATTATCAACACAAATCCAAAACACAGCCCCATACCAGCCACTGGGAAGAAAATTAACTCCGCCCCAGCCAAAACCAGCACAGGGGTGAGAAAGTAGAAACAGCAAATTTATAGGAAGTGCTAATATTTTGCAGCAATTTTTCAACATTTTTTTGCTTGCTATTGACCTCTGGTGATTTTTCTTTGCTTTGAGACTTTTGTGCCTAGCTGTAAGTGTTTATTTTATGGCTGTTTGTGGATTAAATGCTTTTTATTTACTTGTTTATATGCCAAATATCCTGTTTTAAAGAGCAATATTTTGTTTTGCTTACATATAGAAGACATTTTCTCAGTGAAATTTCCCTGAAAATCAAAGGATTTTTATATGGAGGAAAATAACTGTTCCACAGTGCTTTAACCAAGATTGTGTATTATGATACTGTAAGATAAAATAGAGATTATAAAACTTATAATAAAGATATCATATGATTTGTCATTTATAATGAAGAGCTCATCTCTTTTCTTTCTTTGTTGCCATGGTATTCTTTTGTGACTTTATTTATAAGTGCTTTATGTAGAATTCATGGTCTTTTTCTTAGACTGGAATTTTTTTTCAGCCTCTCTGTATTGCCAAAGTCTCTTCCTGTATGCAAATTTCAAGTTCAAGCATCATTGAAAAAACTCACATTGGAGATTTTCAGAACTATCTATAGTAAGTAGTAACTCTGATTTTATAAAAAAAATTGCCGTCTTCAGCTTTTCAAACTCTCCCAAAAATCAGTGAAAGATGTTATTGGATTGCTCAACAGGAAGTTATCATAGCTCCTCATATAATATCCAGGCATTTTCCTGCATCTTTTTTGACTTACCAAAAAAGCCAAAGCTTTCATGGCCCAGAAAAATAAAAGAAGTCCCATATCTACACACAAAGAAGTAGATGACTTAACGGCACTCTAAAAATACTCATTCCTAAAAGTTTGGAATGACACCAAACCAAAAGATATTAAATTAGCACCAAAGCACTGAGTAGTCTTGCCTGGAGCAGGAGTTCAAAAACCTCTGAAGAATAAAAGGCTGAATGCACAAATCCTGCATGACAAATCAGTGCCATGACCACACTAGAAAGGAGACACTGGCTGGGCTCCAGGTGTTTCTCCCATAAGATCTCAGCTGTGCTCAGAAGAAAAAGCCTTTGAAGATCCCACTTTAGGTGTCCCTCTGTAGCTGAGGACCTGAGCAGCATGTGAATATCAACAGGCAGAACTGGATGCCATGGGGATTATGCAGAATGTGTTTCTGAATACTTGAAAGGTGTTCCAAGGCCACCAAGGCTCCCATGGTTTGTGGGGCTGGTGCAGTTTAGGAGGACTGGGTGTGAAAGCCAGCAGTATGCAAAGGAGTGATGAGATTAACACTGATTCCAGGAAATATTGCTTCCCTGGAGGGACTCATAGGCAGTGGCTGGCTGAAACCAAGGAGAGCTCTGCTTTGAGTTTGCAGTTGTGTCAGGGCATCAGAGGAGCTTGGCATTGCTCCTGTGGCTGCACAGAGAGCTCCAAGGACCTGCTCCTCCTCAGCTACCAGGGGACACAAGGTCTCAGGAACATACAGGATCTCACTCCTCAAGGTGCTCCATTCAGGATTTTGCAGATTGTCTGAAAACTGGAAATTTGAAGTTGGTGACTGTTGTGACCAGCTGTGGCAAAGCCCCAGGGTGTAATAAAGGGACAGTCTGCACTCCTCCTCACAGGCAGCCCCTCCAGATGTCAGAGTTCAGCAAAGGTCACGGTAGTCTGCAGACAGTCTGTCACCAAGATTCAAGGCAGATCCTCACACAGGCTTTTACAGGCTGTAGCCATCACAGTTTTTCTTGATTTGAAGGTGGCTGTAGCAGTTTTGTGTGATGATCATAACTATCACTTCTGTGGCCATTGGCACTGTCTCCATGCTGACACCCACCAGCCTCGAGCAGCACTGTGCAGTTTCACTGCCTGCTTGTTCAGCCACAGCAAGGTTTGAATTGTGACTCTCCTTTCCTTCCTGCACAGCCCGTGCTGCTAAATTTGTGATGTCTTTTTCTGGGATGCTGCAAGAACACTCTGCCTTTCTTTTACTGTTCCTGTTATGTTTTGATTCTTTTTTCATGTCCCAGAAATTCTACACAACCAAGCCACATATAACAAAAATGCTCTCAGGTATTACTGTTCTCTGCTTGGCAACAAAAGGAAACACAGCAGGTTCTAGTGCTGCTTTCACGTGTTCATAAGGGACATGGTACAAATCTTTTCTAGCTGGCTTAACTGCTCCTGTGATCTTGTCTGATTGTTTTCATACCTCTTGCTTTTCTCCAGAGAATTTCACACTGATGCTACAATCCATCCTGTCTTCTTGTATGCTGAGAACATCATCTGTGGCAAGATCTTTGTCACTGTGTCTCTGCTGAGAAAACCATTAATTTATCAACTTTTCTTTATTATTGTTATTCGACTTTTTTTGTTAAAAAGATGTAATAATCTTACTGACAGTGCAGTGACAGGATTACACAAGTTTGATTAGTACATAATGAAAATTGCCTGTAACAAAAGTATTTTGCAATTATGTAAAAAGCACAATGCCATCTGGGTCCTGCTCATATTTATCTCTTTTTTCTTTCCTAATAAATGACAACTAACAATAAAATTTTACTCTGTAGTAAAATGTGAATTGCATCAACAAGAAATTACTAAAAACATTTTGTGTTTTCTTCTTAGCATTTAAAGACTTAGAAATCAGGCTAGCAAGTGTTTTGCCTGCTGAGTAGTTCTTACTCACAAAAGGAGCCATTGACTTTAATAGAGTGACCTATCTGGTTAAAGATTATTTGCAAGAGCCAAATGTTTCCAGGTCTCATGGAGAATGGGGAGAGATTGATTCAGGCTCCTGCAGAGTAATCATTTCCTATCTTTCTTTCATTCACCTGACCCATAGCAAATTGCAATGTTCCAGCATACAGTCTATACATCACTTCTATTATTACTGTTATTTAGTGCATGTGTTCACCCAGGGTTTTTTGGACAGTGCAACCCACAGTAGCCCTAAACTGGCAACCAGGACCTGGCATCCTCTTGACTCTTTGACCTCACAGTGACATGTCGCTGGACCACTGAAATTGAGTCCCTGGTTTCTCCCAGTAGATGCTCAGAAATCAGTGAAAGCAACTGGCCTGTCAAAGACCCTTGAAAAGCCTGAGGTAAATGACCTGCTAAGAATCCCAGCATGAGCCAATGAGGGAACTGGGATTACCAGACAGGGTTAAATGCATCGCAGACTTTTGCTACATCCCCTGCAAGAAAAAGAAGTTTATCCAACTCCTTGTTAAAACAGTGGTGGATGAGAAGAGGAAGGTAATTATCCTTCTATAAATGTTGAAAATGGATAAGAACTTCTGGTACAAGGGTCTGCTGGATTTGGGCTTTTATCTCTGCAGAACAGTATTCCTTAGGCACCAAAATACATAGTTAGAATAGTTCTTGCAAGATTCATGATTCCATGCATGGATAATGAATTCAAACAAGAATTATATAAACCTCCACGAACTACTTTCATCTAAGTCTGGGAAGTCCTCTGTGTTTTTGCAGTCAAAATGCTGTTTGAGATTACTTTAGCTGGATGTAAAGAATGGCCTGTTTACATAAAGAAAAATAGCACAGTGTTCCTCTATAGTTGCAGGGAGAGCTGTAAAGAACTTTCACTCTTGGTAAGGAACAGATAAAGCATTTCTCTGAGCTGCTTGTGGCCCTTGGGAATAGAATGTCTTCATTTTCTGTTGGGAAGATGGCACCAAGCATAGGGCAAAGGGATGATGAAAGGTAGTGGAAAAGGAAAGCTCCATGTCTGAGGAAAGGAGTCAAGTGGACAGGCTGGGCTGTCCTCTTTTCAGACTCCACAAGTTCTGTCAGGTGAATGTACTAAATGACAAAGAAGGGTTTAGGTCAGTGGACTTGAGAACAGTTTGTCTCCAAGCAAGGGAGAAAGGAAATTACTGGAATAAGATACGGTCCCTAAGCTTTGGCTTCAACACTCAATAAGTTTAAAAAGAAATTTAAAAAATCAGGAATGTTAGTAACATGAGGTAAACAGAAAATGAGATAAAATGCTAAATAGTTTGCCAAGATTAGATAATGCTCAAATGATCATATATCTCCCTTTGATAGCAGAACTGATTAGGCAGACAAAGGAAATGCAGCAGACGAAATCTGTCTGCATTTAGCTAGGGCATTAGACATGGTGTCACATGGGGAGACACCAGTGAGGGAGAAAAATGGAGAATCAGTGCAACATCTGTAAAGTGGGGAGGGATTTTAGCTAAGGGTCTGATAGCTGCTGCACTCAGCAGGGAGGTGTCACACTGCAAGAAGTTATTAGGGATGTTCTCCAGAGTTCCTCCAGACTTACCTTTAATATTTTAACTACTGAACATGGTACAAAATATCTATTGAAATTCTCCACTGAACTGAAGTTGTGACAAGCACAGATCAGGACTGTGAGGATCCAGAGAAGCTGTGGTTTGTCTGAGTCCTGCCTCACTAGAAATGGGTGACACTCACTTGGACTGAACACAGGGTCATGTGCTACTGATTAAGAACAAAAATTTGTGCTATAAACTGGGAATAAATATGGAATCAGATGCACATCCTGGTAAGATGTGAATGCAAACTTTTTTCCAGCTGCTCTACTCATCAGATCCTCTTGAAGAAGTGCTCTCAGGGTAGAAATGAAAGGAGGAGTAGGAAGACATGCAGGTAAATCCTGCTTAGGCTTTTGCAAATGAGAGAAGAGTTGGAAGTCAAGGAATGTAAAAAAGGTCATCTCCAACTTCCTTTGCTGCTCTCAGCAGCTGCATCATGGCAGAGAAGAGAAATTAATTCTGTAAATGTGGGCAACAGACACCAGTAGAAAGCTCTTGCATCCTTCAAGATTTCCTTTTCCCTGACTGGGAGATGCTCTTTGCCATCATTTGCTCTGCACTGGGACTCCTATACAGCACTTGCAGCTGCTGGTGCTCACCTTTCAGCTCCCTTAGTGAGTATCCCTGATTTGATGTCTCAGACCCTCATTGCCACCTGAACAGCTACGAAAAGTAAAGGCAGAACATTTGCTCATTTTACAACTGCATCAAAATGGCTTTTGGGCTTCTTAAATGCCTTTTTGATGAAAACTTTTACTGAAAGACACAAAGAAATCTTTTGTTAAATACCTGTGAGACAAGAGTTGTGTTTATGGAAAAAGTCATAGTCACACAAAGTGATGTTAAAAGCAGTACTATTTCTAAAACAAATTGAAAAAGTTACAAACCCCCTTACATTCATCTCTTGTTGAATTTCAAGAGACATTTTAATAATAAATTAAGATGTATAACCTGTTTTTCTTAATTAATCTGAACTGACTCAATGAATTATGTAATTCTGGGACTCTTTCCAGTCTGCAAATTTTTTAAGTCCATAGTAGTTTATGATAATTCTCATGTATGAAATGTATTAATCCTGTGGAAAACAAAATACTAGCATTTGTTTAATGAAATCATCATCACTAAACACTTATCATCTGTTTAATGAAATTCAGAAATTCACAGATGGTTGTTCTCTTATACAGCAAATGCATGTTTAGCAGAAACAATGTTGAGAAGTAAACACAGTAATCAGTATTATAAATGTCCCTCTTCTGCAATAAAACTGAAATAATTTTTTCCAAACACAGATATGGACTATGAGCCCACAGTAACATTACTTATCTCTTCTGAAGAGTCCTCTTTGAAATTAAAATAGGAAATAATCTGCTTTTTGTAACAACAGATTAAAACAAACCCAAAAATGCAAAATGCTATCCTGATCTAGAGGCTCATAACTCTCCAGACTTCTCAAATCCTCAGCCAACACATGCATAATAAACTTTAGTGAGGCTCATAATTATGCTGAGGAATTATCCAGGATTACAATGGCAATAATTGTTATCTCCTACCTAAACTAGTATAAGTTTAGCCAGTACTCATCACAAGCACATTTCTTTTGTTATGCAGAATATACAGCTTTGCAATTTTCTTTCTTCTGTAGATTTGGCCTGCCTGTAGGCATTTACCCCTCACTGCCTGATTTTGTTCTGCTCTGCTTTAGATGTTCTCAGTTATTTAAGTGCTCCCATATGAAATTCTGGGTCTGCCTGAAGTCATGTCATGTTGAACTGAAGCTGAGATGTTAAAATATGGGATTTAGCCATACAGCACAGCCTCACTTCTCTCCCACATCCACAGAGGTTCTGAGGATAGAGCTTGACAAAGTGTCTACAAAATCAAATTGCTTCTCAACATTTTGTCCTTGGATTTGTTCTTCCCATATACAAGGACAGCAAGCAGGAGAATAACTAATACAGGAAAGGAAGCTGTAAGGGAGCATTTACTTATGGGGATTAACATGATACAGCACAATGACTTTGCAATCTGCACTGTAAAGTACCAGATATCCCATCACAGTAATTCCCATAACTTAAAGGAGTACAATTTCTTTTTGCCCTGCTTTACTTCTGTAAATAAATTCTGTGTTGCTGTCCCACTGAGAAGGCCAAACTTTCCTGTCTGTTTTCAGTTTGCTGACAATCTCAGCACGAAAACACACAGATCTCAAGCACGGCTTTATTCAAGAAATAAATGTCACGTGAAAGCAACTCTTTCGTTGAAAACTTGACAAGAGCTGGTTGCATTAGACACAGAATTGCTTACAATGGGTGAAATTTTAATTCATTAAATATAAATCTCATCTTTTTCCACTTCACTTTGTGGAACTGCTAGAAGAGCTACATGTCAGAGTACTCTTCCAAAGAAGCTAATGTGAATGATTTCATAAACACATTTCATACATCCAGGTTGGAAATTGGCCAGACTCCAGAGATAACAGCCTGGAATTGCTCCCACCTTTCACAGTCAGGTGGAAGAACAGGTTTCAGTTTTCTATTGCCACTCTTTCATGGTTCAGGTCTGTGGCTAAACCTGCTCTCAGTACAAGGCAAGGCTGATGGGATGAAAAAGTAAATCTGAGCAGAGAGGAGAGAGGGGAGATGTTCTCTAAAGGAGCCATCAGCCCTCAGCCTTGAGGAAAATGGGGGATATTAATTTTCTATTGCTTTACTATGGTAACTTTCTGTGTGTGTGAGGACCTGCTGGAAGCAGTGTAACTCCAGCTGCAGGACTGCCAGAGAGCAGGTGGGAGAAGCCCTGGAGTCCAGACCAAAACCTGACACTGAACAGCTCTTCTGCAGAGGTGAAGAGGGAAATAGGGCACGAGCATGGACCACTTCTTCCACTCTACAGGCCAGACTCACTCTCTGAAAAGAGAGAAAAAAAGTTGCTGAAGCTGTCAGAAATACTGTGATCAGTGGAAAAATAACATGATCCCTTTGGATTTCCCTTCTTCAGGACTTTCTTCAGGAGCAGTCCAAGCCAAGGCAGTCTCAGGGATAGTTTCTCTACCTGGTTAAGTGTAGCATAATTAAGGAATCACAAACAATACTGACTGACACACTGGGATTTCTAATATTTCGGGATAATTTTCACAAGAGTTAAACTGGAAAACTTGGCTCTGCAAAAAAATCCCCATGGAACCTCAAAGCCAAGGCAATTACAGTGCATTTTCTTTCCAACTGCTTCTCTGCCACTTTGTGTTTCTCAGACTTGTATTATTGAAAGGAAAAAACTGAAGGTCATTTTCTTGCCTCTACCACATGGTTAAATCTTTGAAAGCTTTCTATTTTAATCCAGCACAGATCCTTCTCTGATTTATCCCTTCTCACCCTCCAAGCAACAGCAAATCCAGATTATGTGTTAAAAACAAAAAGCATTCAGTGCATATGCAAACTATATTTAAAAAAAAAACACCAAAGCCTAAACAACTCTTTCCTGATGTCTCCCTTTAAATTTTGTCTTATTTTTCCCCTGTGGGAAACCAGTCTATACTTTCCCCCCCTTCTTTACATTTTCTGAAGGCCCTTAACTCTGTCCTCTTAGCACTGTCATGCATTTAATTTAGTTAAGCAAATTTAGTTTGTATCAGTCCGTTTGCTGTTCTGCCAATGCTCTGAGCCTTCTGTGTCAGCACAGGGACTGCAGGAGCAGCACTGAGGTTTTAATCTGGATGTACAGTCAACAGAGGAATTTACAGCACTGGCAGACCCTTGTGTTTGTGCTGGACTGGGAGCCATCAATCATTTCCCAAGGCTTTTGCCAAGAAGGTGAATGGCCAGATGTCTTATTTTGGTAAGTTTATAATTCCTTCTAAACAGGGAAATAATCTTGCTCCAGCAGACATGAATCTCCTCCAGAAGCACTACCTCCAGTTATGAAGCCCCACATAAGACAGTTCATTGGCTTTCAAAATACCCACTGAGCTCAAGTGTCCCACATTCAGCAGACTGAAAATGCAAGATTTAGTTATTGAGCACACTTATAGACTGACATTTACTCTTACTTTTTTTTTTCCTTACTCTTACTTTTGATTTGACTCAAAAGTCCAATGTTTGTTTTTAGAAATGTCTACATTTTGGAGTAGACTTACATAAAAAATCCCAATAACTTCAATTTCCAAAGCATCAGTTAGTTTCGTAGTAACAGGAGGCAGGAAACACTTATTCTGTTCAATATATTTCAGTAAGTCTTGGGACCACTGAAGGTTGTAAACATCCCTCACAATACCATCACCACCCCAGGAAAATAGCTTAGTCAATTGTAGAATAACATCCAAATAATGACATCCCCCCCCAAAATAATAAAACAGAAAATTTCAAACTGATTTATCAAAGTAGTTTTCTCAAAAATCCAAATCCCAATATTGTAATTCCAGTATATTTTCCCTATGAGGTTTTTTGGACACAATTTCAGAAAAAAGCTCCTTCAACCTCTTTTGCAACAATAAGGGGGAGGAAAAAAAGATAACCTTCTCCAATCACTTTATCCTGCTACAAAAAACACATTGAGCTTCCTCACTGGTCTTATTACAGCTGTCTGAATGAATGGAACGATTTGATTCAGACACAAGTTCCAGCAGAAGAAAAAGACAACTTCACTGCCCCTAAATCTTGTAATCTTAATACTGATTTATTCTTACATGCATTCACAAGTAGCTACCATTGTCCACAAGCAAAGCAATTTGTTCAGCAGAGCTGAGCTGAGCCTTCAGGCTCATTTGAATCTGCTTTTACACACCCCTGAATGTAAAAGAGATGGAAACCTGTCTGCTGTAACTGGGAGCAAGATGATGCAGCAAAAAGAGTAAATATTTTTCCCCACTTTGTGGGTGAAGTGCTGACATCACATAAATGCCAGGAGATAAAAATGGTAGTCAAGGGGTGACAGAATAATATAAAAAGCAGTTTTGCTGAAAAAATAGTCTCAAACATGTGGTCTGGATTCAAGGGAAAAATTAGTGCTAATTTTTCTCATGTATTTTTCTCATTATATAAAAGTCAAGTAATAACACAGTATGCACAGATTGGCATAATTTGGTGAGTGATTTGATCAAGGATGAGTGAGGCAATGGAGACTGGAACTCATTCCTTGAGCTCTTCTGTAGATCTACTGAAAAATACAGCAGCAACACCAAAATCATAATGAAAGAGGAGAATAAATGGTTTAACTATTCTGCATTCCTGAGGTGGAGTTTAGGTGGGAAGAAATTAAAGTCCTTGAAGATTTTTGACAGTTGTTAGTGAACAACCAACCACTGGATGTAGAGCTTCTAAATTCACAGTCGTGTCACAGTTACTGGCTCACATCATCTTTCATAACACTCAACAATCCTATGTTAGAAAAAAGATTTTAAGGCTTTCTGCATCCTGTGTACTCTACAGAACAGCTTGAAAGGAAGATGAATCATAGGCAACCAGTTGGCACCTTAGTCTCCTGTTTATTGAAGTGCATAGTTGAAAAGGGAAAATGTAACAAATAAAAGTTGGATGAGCTATAAAATCAGTATAATCCTTTAATAACTGGAACTGCAAAACATCCGGAATATGAAGTTTTAACAAAGCATGTTTTTTGGACAATTGCCATTCTCTTCATTGTGTAAAACCAAAATGATGATTGAAGAAGACTCACTGGGCACTGGTGAAGCTTGTGGACACAGAGTTCCAAAATAATGGATCCCTTTTCATTGATGCAAAAGCTATTAATAATTTGTCAACCATTTCAAACAGGAACAAAACCCTACGGAATATAACATTGTGTATTCAGGGCTTGGTTCATCTGTTTGTACAGGCATGCCTGTTCTTACAAAGTCATATTTGCCATATATTTAATAATATCTCTGTCTGCTCCAAGTGTCTCCATATTTAGGTTCCAATGGTGGATGGTATTGGATCACACAGAAATCTTCCTTTGTTTCTCTTCTGATTAGCAAATTGGACTGTGCCATAACAACTGTGGAAGGACAATATTGTACTGCTAAAAAAAAATTCCTTATGCTTATTTTTTGAGTATCTCTTGTATAATTTTCCTTTTCACTTTCTCAAGAATATTGAAATCCAAATGAAATGAAACCTCCAAATGAAATCTAAGACATGATAGAGTTTGGTCTTATGTTCAACTGGCCTAATTTGATGAGTGTTTTACCAGGATTCCTGTGATAGGAATTACACGGCCTTTGTGTAGTGAAAAAGTCACAAGAAGGGAGGAATTGTGAAAATAACAAAGCACTTTTAACTGCAAGCTGAAAATAGAAACCACAGCACTTGACAATCCTTTGAGCAGAAGGGCTTTTTGAAAAAGAGCAGTTTGTAAAGGGAGAAACAGAGGTCAAGTGACAAAGAACAGGTCTGTGTTACAGAGAAAGCAGCTGAAAAGTGAAGGTACTGAACTGCAAAGCAAACAGCAAAGGAATTTACTGACTTTACAAATCATGCACCAGAAACCCTGCAGAGAAGTTACACTATTTTCCTTTCCTCTTTGTTTTTTTGTTTTTTTTCTTTTTTTCAGTGGGGAAAGGAGCATATACATTTCAGAGCAGTGCAGTATGCTGGTAGCCACATTCCACTGTTTATAATCATTCTTTATACCCCTCAGTTATTTTCCTTATCATGATTCAAGAGGGTGCTTAAATATGCAATGATTCCTTTAGCAATCAACTGAATGACATGCTTAAATTTTGGCAGCTATTAAAATACCTAAGTGAAATGGAGCCTTAAATGAGATTTTGCATGTGACTGTGATAGTTCTTACATAGATATGCAGAGATTATATGTAATAGTCACATCAATTTTGGAAATATTAATATACCTCAATGGATTTCAAAGTCACAGTGATTTATGCTGCTAAAGACTTGTCTCACTGTATATATCATATATTAAAACTGTGGGTTTAGGTTGTTAAATAAATATCACTTTTCAGATGAATGAAACACTATGTCAGACAGTATGAAAGCAAAATTCTTCAAAGAATATTCTATGACAAGGTCCAGAACAGAAGGTTTGGAGCAAGCTAAATCAATTGTTAAATTATTAATAAGGAAATTTACACATTCCCTTGATTTTTGAAGGGCCAGACACCATTCTTGTCACATGCTGCTGAAAGTGAAACATGTCATAATTGAGAAATGCAATAGTCCATCAAAGTATAAGAGAAACCGAATAAGGGTCAAGAAATAAAGTCAATCAAAGCAACTGTCTACAATGCTGAATTTGTGGTTTTTTTCTGCTTAGCACAGATTCATTTTAATTTGTCTTATTATTAATATGTATTTCTAATAATACCTTAAAATTATAGAAACCTGGAATAATTTGGATGGGTAAAGACCTAAAGATGGGATGTCTCCAGCTCAGTTTCCAGCAGTGTCAGTTATGGGGTCAGTCCAGGTTGCTTTGGGATTTATCCAGCTGTGTCTTAAAACCCTCCAAGGATGGAGATGGCACAGCCTTTCTGACTGGGCAGAAGCTGCAGGTGGATCATCTCCATGGTCAATGCCTTCCAGCTTGCTGTCTTTCTTGCACTGGACTGTGGAAAACTGGATATGTGGAGCACTGTCCTAAACTCTTCACAGATGCCTCTGGTATTGGACTGATAAAAGCTGAATTTTGCTTTTTGTTCACCACTGACTGCAAAGATACCATGGGGTAACTGGTTCCCCCAGGGCTGGCAGCTGGGAGCAGCTTGGGCTGCCCCATGGGGTGGGCAGGGCAGGGCATCACAGGGCAGACCCTGCCCCCCAGCCCCAGGTGAGGGCATCAGACATCTCTGTGGGGCTGGGGATAGAGATGGGGATGGGATGGGATGGGGATGGGAATGGGGATGGGATGGGATGGGATGGNCTGAACGGCAGTGGCCTGGCTGTGGGCTCGGCCAGCACCATGGTGACCGCGCGGCCGGAGCAGAGCCAGAGCCTGGTGCAGCACCCCGACACTCCGTCCCCTGCCCAGCCACAGGTCAGTGCTGGGGCTGGGGCTCTGCTGGATGGGGATGGGGATGGGGATGGGGCTACCATGGGAAAGGGCCACTCTTGGCTTCACTGGTGCTGAACTGGTCCCCAGCTCTGGCACTTAAAGACTCATAAATTTGGTTTTTGTCAAAAAAGACAGTGATTTTCCTATTTAGAAGAATGTCTTTGAAATAAAATCTACATAAAACAAGGTATTAATTTCTTTCAAGTAGGAATCGTCAGACAAGAGAGGCAAGGTCCCATGAGAAGGTGAAACAGACTTGTACTCATTCAGTTCTCCAATCTGGTGGAGAGATTTTACACCCAGAGGAATAAATTTCAGCTTCATAAAACCCAAGACAGCATGCTTTACTCAGGGCTCTGTACTACTGACCACTGGTGAAGTTCAGAGCACAGACCATCACTATTTTGGTCATTTTTCCAGCAGAATGGGAACATTCTGTCTTCATGCTGGAAGTGTAGGATCTTTGTTTTTTTTCATACTACTAAGTATTTTCCACACGAGGGTGTCACTCACAGATAATGATGCTCCACACTGCACCCTTTGACATTTTTATCTCCAGATAGTGAGATTGTGACATAAGTCCCGTGATACAATTGCAGAAAAATAAGTGTAGACACAAAAACAGACCCTCTAGGTCATTCCTCTTGGGAAAGACACACCACTAAGTCTGGCTTCCATCACTCACAAGATGGTTGAAGCTTTAACAAAGAAAGAGTAAGATCTCTTTGTTCATGGATAAACACAATGTGTTGGATAAAATTTGTCAAGGGAAATCCTGTTTTACCAGTCCAGTCACAGTTTCCTGAAGATTCAGTAAGCATGTGGCTAATGGATGTGCAGAATACATTTTTTAAAGGTTTTCCACAAGATTCCATAACATTATTAGGGAAACTAAGTTGTCAAGTGACACTAATTCAAGTTTTTGGACTGAAGCTGCTGAAATGGTAAGAAATCACACATTGTAGGACTCAGCAGAGGGGGGCCCTTGGATGCTTAAGTCAGTAATTCTTGAAAAAAACAGCATATTTTGAGAGGGGGAGGTAAATAACACAGGAAGAGATAGTAAGTAACCAAACTTGGAAAAATGTATTAATAAATAGTAAATTGAGAGGACAATTCCCTGCTTCCTTCCCAGGTATCAGGAATTATCATGACCCCCACAGCTATAAAGAAATTATGAGTTAACTGACCACTTCTCCCTTCTGTACACCTTCTCACAGTTTGTTGTTCACGTTTGGAGAGGGCATTTTGGACATACCTCTCTTCTTCTCTTCAGAAAATTGCAGCTCAAGTGTTCTTCTACATCCCTCATGTTTGGTCATAAACAAGCCCCACACTGGACTCCTTCAATTAGGCTGCTAGTGTCAAAACTCAAGTAATCTGAGACCCTTACCACTCATGGGGTAATATCCTCCTCACTGTCTCAGCTTCCCAGAGATAAAAATCAATGTTATAAAGAATCACATTGATGTTTTGTCCACAAATAAGCCCTCTGAGCAGAAAAATGCTTGTTTCTAGCTAAACTAGACAAATTGGTGTTCAAGGTTACTCACCTTCTCTCCAGATCCTGAATCCCCAGACATGACACATTTGCTATTTCCTCAGTAGACTGCAATAACAGCTTCTTTACTATTAAACACAAATATCTCAAAAATCAACAACACAATCAGAGAGCATCAGTGAGTTTCTCTTGTCCCACAAAGGTTTCTCCTACTTGAGTTATTGGATTATTACCTGGATTTCTCATAAGCATTTCTATTCATCTACCAATTCTCCCTTCATTCTCTTAAGATTTAAACTCCACACTGCTCACCTCACATCTTCAGGTAAATTCTGAGGGAGAATGCAATATGCACAGCACAGTCTGCATGTGTAGCTGTTACAAATCAATATGAAATAGTCATACTTAAATAAACAGAATTAAGAGCTCAATTGAAACTGCACCATCACAATCAGTAACACATTTAGATGAGAATTCACACTATGTTCAATATGAAATATGGGTATTGTAACAGCTGAGCTATCTCCAGATGTCTTTCAGGCTGATAAGTAATAGCATACTATTCAGAGACACAGATTCAACCCCTTCAGCCCTCCTAACAATGTGGGAACAAATTTCTCTTTGTTCAATACCTCATTATACCTATCTTGCTGTAGATAATTTTAGTCCTAAAAGTTCTCTGTGATTGCAGTTTATGTTGTGCTTCTGCACCTCAAAGTGACTGTGGAGCACCACAAGTATTGCATGCCAGTGATGTTCACATCAAATAAACTCAGTTTAAAATCCAAGGGTTTGTTTTGTTTTTTTTTATTTCACTACGTCCAGCTCTACAAAGTCAAGCCAGTGCCCACACTGTGATAACTGGAGCTGGGGATTCCTACAGTTAGACCCACACAGATGACCCCACCAAGGGTGTGGAGGATGTGCTCCTGTGTTTACTTAAATTTCCTGAGTTTCTGACTCCTAAAGTCATCTCCCCAAGAGCCAGCTCTCATATCTGAACCCACTGAGTACACACACAGCTCACAATTTTTTTTCCTGTGTCACTACTGGCACTAAAGGTGGTGTCCCATTTTTATCTATATTGTCTTCAGGTTATGTTCCAGCATCTCCACATGATACCAATCTCCACCTTACAAGGACATTTTCTGTAGAGAATTTTTTCCTTTGTGTAACTTTGGGGATGTGCAAATGGCAATAGGGTTATGGAGGTGTTATTGAGTTGTTACTGCTGGCAATAAAGTGCCAGCAGAGCACAGCACAGTGTGCCTGCCATATTCCAAAATGAGTTACCAGCACTGACAGCTACGAGTACATATCTTTTTGCTGATAAAGTGATCACACTTGACTCAAAGGCCCTGGAACACTGTGTTTGGGATGATATGTTACAGCCTTTATAGCCACTAATCACAGGAGAAACGTGATTTGCTATGGCTTCTTTAATGCAGACATCTGGATGGTACAAGCTAACTGCACCCAGAAAATCTAACAGAAACTTAAATTCTGATCCAAAGTTTTGCAATAACCATGCATACCTACAGTAATTGCTTGAGCTCCCTAATCTTTATTGCATGTGTACTGCACCACTGTGGTAGAATAGTATACTTTATAGTCATTTGTTTTTCAGCACTGAAAATTTAAATAATGTTAACCTCCCTTTAGATTTGATGTAAGTTTAACTTGCTTATATAGCAAACTCCAATCTTTCCCTGGATAGATTCTGCATTCCTCTTCTGTCTTGACCTTTGAAAATCTTCCCTGTGACTACCAGTCAAAACACTCTAAACATCAGAAATTCTTTCAGATCTTGCTGAAAGATTAATCACTCTATGTTCCAAAATATTCAGTTGAGAGCCTTTTAGTTAGTTAATTTCCTCAAGTCTCACTCAAATAGTATTTAACTACTAAAAATTGACAGGAATGATTAGCAGCAATACCCTGCAATTGCCATTGAAAAGGATGTGAATACTTCCTAACCAAAGATATTCATTCCCTGAAGTGTACTTTTTGCTTCCAAAGCTAGCTTCAATAGGACACTCCTATGCCTGGAAGGCAATGTATGATGTTTAGAACCTGATTCTCCCTAGGCAAAATACAGAAATCTTTTCTGTGTATCTGGACTCTGGGCATAAGACACAGAGAATCACATACCATAAAATGAGACCAGGGGCAGCAACTGTGCTGAGCAGAAAGCTGACAGGAGCATTTATGCCCAGAGTGCAGCAACCTAGGTGTTGTCAATTAAAAAAAAAAAAAGGATAACTCTGGACATAGCTTTAAAACAATTTAAAACACCTCTGCTCTGGCTCCTTACACAGACTAGTTTCTTTTGAGGAATACTGAGATCCAGAGATAATCCAAGTACAGGAGCAGACAGGTTTAAGAAAGAGCTGTCAAGCTCTATCCAGGAGCTCTCCCAAAGCACACTGGCAATTTGCACAGACACACTCCAAACAACTTGCCAAAGTCAAGCCTTACCATACCCACAAATATGGGATGAAAGTGTGTGTGTCTGTGTGTGTGTGTGTGTTTTTGCAGCATGCTCATGCTGACCTTAAGCCCCTGTTCCTTCATCTGTTTGATGGAAGGTAGAAAGGTAATTATATAAGAACTACTCTGGGATTTTCTGTCCTAACATGACACACTCACTCACACAGGGGCACACAGTCTATTCCCATAGATCTAATTTCTACTAATTTCTAATTTCTCATTGTCTGTACACTGGAAACACACGAAACACACGTGTCCAAGGGAAAACTCTGAATTTAGAGCACAGGGAGACAAGTCTTTAACTGCAGGTTCATCCCCCCAACACTGCATGTTTCCCCAGAAAGTTATTTTATTTTTAATTCCCTTGCATATCATAAAATCACGCTTGTTATAATTCCTCCTTGGCAAGTACCTGCAGGGTCGTTCAAGATGAGAGACACTTTAGAAAAACAATTGTTATCATGGTGATATCAGAATTTATCTTTTGCAAAGTATATAACGAATGTCTTAGTAGCTTCCCATAACTTTATGTTTTGCTTCCAGTAATTGGTATCTCTCTTGGGATTCGTCACCACCAGATGGGTGACATATGGATAGAAACACTTGTTTATAAACCCTGTTATTTATGCACCTACAAGGCTACCTAGGGAAAATAAACTTCCTCTAGATTTTATTAGGAAGACAGACATTAAAGCATTGTCATTCCATAGTGGTAGAAATTACGTTTTTCTTGTCCCTTTTCAATAGGAGTTAGAGAAAATCTCAGTCTTTGGTTGGTTTTCGGTGGTTTTTTTAATAACTTCTTAAAGAACATGAGGATTTAAATTAAGGTATAAAGTTACCTGTGCAACGGCATCACTTTTTCTTCTCCAAAGAAAGAGCACACAGAATAGTGAAACGAAAAAAAAAATGTGCTTTTTAAGAAGGCTGACTCTAATAAAGAATAGTGTGCTTGACTGTTGGTGAGTGCACCAGAAATACCAGCTGGAAAACCACCAAAGGAAACCTGCATTTTAAATCCCACTAAGAAGAAAAAGGGGTCTGGATTCTGACCTATTCCATTAGAGAAAGTTAAGAAGTTTAGTAGCTCTAAGTTAACAGACACCAGTGTAATTGAGATCAGTCCCTGCCCTGGAAACTGTAGTAAAACTAATAATGTTAGAATAACATTTTAGACTAATGATAATTTACATTACTTAATTTGCCATTTACCTAAAGCCGTTTAATCCACCAGAAAAATTAACTCACTGTTAAATGACCTCTTGTATCCCTTTGACTTCAATGGACATAGGATAAACCTTTGTAAGTTCACAGCAGTTTTCAAAAGAGAATGATGATAAGTAGTAGGACAGTTTAACACTGGTGAACTGAGACAGTATAAACATTGGAACAGGCTGCCCAGGGCAGTTGTGGAGTCACCATCCCTGGAGGTATTTAAAAGATATGGGACTTTTCTAACCTGCATGAGTCTAAGGGAGGAACACTATGAAATGTTTTACACCAAATAATTTTTATATAATTCCTGTAAGCCAACAAAAGAGTTTTTTCTAACATGAAGTTAATAATTGCATTACTAACACATACAACAAATGCTATTGCACAGAGCCATACACTGAAAAGAAATGCAACAGTTTTGCATTGCTATGTGTGACATTGAGCCTGTATGGATACACCAGAAGAGGAAACCTTGTAAAACCATCGACTCAAGTAACTAAACATCTATTAGTATTTTTTCTGTAAGCATTAAGCAGTCTGATGCCACAGTTGGACTGAAGAACTGAAACATGGCCACGTGGCATATGCAGTAAAAGGCAGAGTTATACCTACCCATTCCTAGGCCTGCTGCATTCATCCCTTGGCATCATTGTTAAACCTCAAAGGCCTCATCCAGATTCTCTTAGCCCAGGTCTTCCAGCTAAACACCTTACTGGGCCCTGCTGGGAGCCTGTTTCTCTTCCCAGTTAATAGAGAAAGGGAAAAAATGACAGGGTTTCTGTGCCTCATCAGGACATGAAGTGAAATGTGAGCAGGGCCTGAAAGTTAATACAGAAGCTGGGAACAAACAGCTCAGATTGTTGAGGTTTTTGTTTAATTTTGTTTTGTGTTTTCAGATGCAGCTAAAGAAACTGCTTGATTTGTGTTTAGCCTCCACAGCTATTTGAAAGTGAGGTTATAGCAAAGCTGAGCTAACATTTTCAGATTGTTGGTTTCAGCAACACAGCACTGCAGGGAGCTTTCACAAAGCAGCTCACCTTCAAAGCCCAGTGTGCAGGAATGCCTTAATTCCCCTTTGAAGCCCTGGAAGGGAAATAACTAGCTGGTGTGAGACGGGGCAAGAATCCTTCTGCACTGCAATTCTCCACTTTATTTGTCTGAAATTCTGCTTTACTTTGATATCAGTGGAGTTAACTCAGCTGTGAGGTTAAATTTAGGTAGAAGGTTTGCATTGGCACTCCTCCCTCTTCTGTACAATTCCCCAGTAATGCTCACAGCAAACGTAGCAGCAGGCTGGGTACCCAAGTACCGATTTCTCACAACTATCTAAAAGATACACACTTTCAATGACAGAGCAGCACAGAAAGTGTTTTCTAAGGTCAAAGGTTTCTTCCTGTTTACCTAATAGTCACATTAATGTAGCTTTCCTGTGGAATTTATGGCTGTGTTGACACAGTACATTAACCAGTGCCAGGAAACATCCCCAGACATGGATATTCAAGTGCACTGTTAAATCACTCCGATGGACCCTGGTGCTGTTTTGGTTGATGCCAACCAGCAGTCCTCCAAACATTTAGGAGTTAGCACAGGCCAGGGATCACTCTTAAGAGGAAGTTTGGATGTAGTCACCCTGGTTTGGAAGCCACAGACTTTCAGCAAACTAATTGCTTTAGGGGCAGATGATGGTCTTGGTTACTTTTGACTTCTTAGTACAGCAGTAGTCTTTGATTTTGTTGTACGAAAATGTTCATGTCAAGAAAGAGATGCTTAGACCAAAGTGAAATTTATAGCCATCACAGACCATAAAAATCACATACCTGTTGTAGTGGGCAGCAGTGCATGTTATTAAGGCAGTTTATAAAAATTATGATAGGATACACGGGATGAAGACCATTCCCGACAAGATGGATCCAACAGGTAAAATACACTGTGAGGGTGACCAAGCACTGGCACAGGTTGCTGAGGAAGGTCGTCTCCATCCTTGGAGATATTCAAAAGCCATCTGGATGTGGTCCTGAGAAAATGACTTTAGATGGCCCTGCT
>VZTT01063021.1:174-10448 GCA_013400855.1 Buphagus erythrorhynchus | reverse complement strand
ATTGAGACAGCATATAAATACTGCATAGATATCTCTTCAGGCCCTCTTCATAGAGCAGTTGTATTCCATTAAAGTGCTTTTCTTGTACAGGTTAATCTCTCGAAATAAAAGTGGAAAATACAGCAACAAAACAAGATGATATTTTCACTACTCAATAAACCTCTCTTCCCCTGTCTGTAAATAAATGATTCCCAGAGGCATCCTCTCCAGGGCTCCTGAAAACTCAAAAGGGCAAGGAAAGGAATTAAAAAATATCACAGACTGCTCCTCATAGTGTTTATTAAAACAAACAAACAAACAAACCAGCACATCAAAGGCTGCCCTGCTTTATCCTGCATTTACATGGTATGAAAGTTAAATCAGATTTGGATTCAATCTGCCTGTGGGAGAACACTCCTTGCACCCCCATTGATTGACATAAAGGTGAAAACAACCTCCCCGTTGATATGAAGCAGAAAATCTGAGATTTTTTTGAAAATGAGAATGACAAATCGGGCTTAATGATCAGGACAAATCCTAAGTGCAAAGAAGGCATAGAAAAAGAGCATTATCACCCATTGTAATTTTTTGCACATCCCTCACTTTCTTTTTTTCTTGTCCTAAGATTTTTTTTTTTCCTCCAGTTCCAGAACTATATCTACAGCAACTGAACAGCATCTCATTTATTTTGGATACTACGACAGTGTAACTACCAGTGACAAAAATACATTCTCATTGCAGCTGCACATATAGGAAAGTATTTCAACATTCAGAGTTGGATTGATTTCACATTATGTATTAAAAAATACAAACGTCTCTCCTAAGGGAAGTGAAATTCTGCAGTTTTATGGCTAGATTCCAGAAACAGGGTGCTTAGATAAATTGTTTTTATTCATAATATATCTAATTATATATACTATCTGTCATTCTGTTTTGACACCTTTGTCCTTCTCTTCCTGTCCCAAACTGGTGTACTGAATATTTTTCCAGACAACTGTTTCTTGCTCAAGAGGTTCTTCATGGGCCTTGTATTTCCCCTCAAAAAGGGTGTTTGAAGGAGTTCATAAAATGCTTTGAGATATTTGAGGGATGAGAGAAACTATATAAATCTTAGTTCTTATTAAATGAGCACTGAATGAGTTGTCTAGAGTATGTGGTTTGGATCTTTATTGTAAATCACAGAAACCTGCATTACTGGTCTGCTTTACTGTAGATGAAACAAGTGTTGGATGACACCTTGTATTTCACCAGCTGCTTTCCTGCAATTTTTCAAAGAGAGTAACACAATATATGGTCCACCTGCTGTGAGAACATCTGAAATACCACAGACAGTAAAATGCCTCTGAGTAAAGTTCTTCCAGAGAGTGTTTTGTTGATATGCTTTATGGCATATACATATACCTTACATATAACATATACATAACACATACCTTACTCAGTTTTCAGACAGTATGTCTAGTTTCCCATGAAAAAAACTATGCTCATATCACTATTTATTTTTTTTCTTCATGTGAATGAGAATTCAGTGAGAATATTATTTTAAAATCTTCTTTTCCTTTTGTTTTAGTCTTCTGGATTTTTAAAAAAATTAAATTATATTTCCACAAAGGATCAATCAGCCCATTATTAACTCACTGCTATCAAATACAAATTTAGGTCCTGAAAGAGTCTTAATAAAGGACTAATTTTGTATCCTTCACCTATGTAAATAAATTGTCAGATGTTGGTGGAACTAATTACGAGAGCATTGCTTTCTGCTTTCATGAGGACTTCAAGGCCTGATTGAAGCATGGTCAATACACACCACTGTCTTCCCACAACATTTTTATTTCAGATCTTGATTTAAAAAGTAGTGTCCTCTTTGAAGAGTTTGAAAGCACTTTATAAGAATTAATTCCTGTAGTAACCTGGAAGGGGGCTACAGCCAGTTGCAAGCTGGCTACCACCAGGGCTTGGTGGTTCATCTGACAGATCCTCATTAGCCACATTTTTCATAACCCACACAATTCTCATCATTAAATTCTGCTCAATTCCCTACAAGCACTCTGTGCCTTTGATTTATACTCAGTTTCTCCAGACCCACAAAGCAGACACTAATTGTGCTGTATGTACACAGTGGAATGGGACCTTAAGGGATGGGATTTTTGTAACTCTTACGACACCTTTCTAGTTAGTGCAGTGTAGCAGGATCCTATTTAAGATTGCTTTGTTTAATTATTTAAGAGCCATTATGGTAACTGGATATTCTCTAACTGTAATTTATTAACTCATACACTTGAATTATCCAAGTCTCTACATCCACTTCACAGAATTACAGAGGAACTAGAAAAAGATAATGGTATTGAAACGCTACAGAATATTCCCTCTGCTGAGAAGTAGAGAAGCTCTCTTATCTCTCATGGCAAAGGGGTTCATAAGCTTTTTCAAACTATGCACTAAGACTACAAGAATCATTTTATACAAGCAGCAGATGTTCATATAGACACTATTAAGAAAATGTGTGCATTTTCTATATATGTATGTGTATGTATAAGTAAATACCTACACATATATATGCATACATAGATAAGTCTTCAATCCAGTACTACAATTTGCTTCCCTTCTATTGTGTAAAAAATGATACTGTATCAATCTGTTAATTCCTCTTTCTCTGCTCTTCTGAACATGCTTCTTCATGCTCTCACCCTTGTCTCTTTCCACCTTGTACTTTCCTTCTAGCCTCCACATTTTATCTAAGTTTGGATGTTGTGTTATAATTCCCTTACTCACTGTAAGCACTGTCCATTCACCTGCATGCTCTTCACCACTGTCCTCTGTGCACACTGCTTGTCTGCCTTCTGCCTGCCTGCATGGGACATCCTTTTCCTCTGGAAAATGACAGTCCTGGGAGCAGCACCTCGACAGTGCTCGGAGGTAGCATCTGCTCTTGCCATCAGCAACTAGATTCTCTTCTTGCCATTTGGGCACTTTGGAGCAGAGCTGTCATTTGCAAAACGAATAGAGACACATGGAGCAGCAGACACAGAAAAAAACATCTAGACTAAATCATGTGATCATCCAGCCCCCTGAAAGCCATAGCAGGTACTCACAGAACAGCTCAGTGTCATAAATTATTTGGGAGCTGCTTAGAAAAGAAAAATTTCACCACTCTGGATTCTTATTTACATCAGTCTCTTGAACAGAATATTGCTTTAGTTTCAGCATGTATCTTTCTTAAGCTGAGATGCTTCCCACAATTCTGCTGTGCTCCAGACAACAGGCCATAAACATCAGGAATGTGAAGCAGAGCCATTATCAGTCCTGCATTCTGGGCTGCAGGATCCCTGCTGTTCAAATATACTGGCAAAGGACAGAAAACTGATAACAGTAATTCTACAGAGCTTTAGGGCCAGGAGAAGAAGAGGATTGTGCACAATTACTGCCTTGGAGGCTCAGATGTTCTAAAGCAAAAAAAATAGGGAAAATTCATAATTTACCTGGACTGATCACTTTCGCAATACAAAAGTAACTTGCTCTAAATTAAGAGTCTGCCAAAACCAAAAATTTGTTAAGCATGCCTGAGAAAAATTATTAACAGATACAGAATGTTTTCCTGTGTGATCACTAATGCACAATATTCCTCTTACACTTAACCTTTACGTGCTACCAAAGGACAGCATCAAGATTGTCCTTCCAGCACATGCCTGTTACTGAAAGCTTTTAATATTCTCCTTCCATCTCCATCAAAGCCAAAATACCAGGAACAGAGAAAGATTTAACCACTTATTAAACAGGGCTATCATGTCAGGCAATATGTTCTTTTCTACAGGGCACTAGTGAATTGAATGTGCAAGAGAGACAAAGTGTCTAACAAAGAGAAAGCTGCTGCAGGACAAGCATTGCCTCTCCTCTCCCAAGCACCTCAAGTAGCAAGGAAATCTTACAGAGTACAAACCAGAGCAAGCCGATGACAGCAAATGAGGCAATGGAAAGTCACAGAAATAAAGGTGTAGAGAGAGACCTGTGGACATGAACCATTCTGATTTGGGTTTGTTTGTTTGCTTGTGGTTTTGTTTGTTTGTTTAGGGTGTTTTTTTATTTGTTTATTTTTTTTTTTGTTTTTTTTTTTTTAGTGTTTTTACTATTACATCAATAGTAAACGAGAACTTCTTAGAATCATAGATTCACAGAACAGTTTAGGTTGGAAGGGACCTTAATGATCATCCAGTTCCAACCCCTCTGCCATGGGTAGGGATGCCACACACTAAATCAAGTTTGCCTCATCCAAAAAGGCTTGAGCCCCAACAAAGTTGTTTGTTGGATCCAACTTAGGATATAATTGCTTTGATTACCTGGCTTGAGATGAAACTGACTTTCCCTTCCTCTTTTTCTGCAATGTGGACTTGGAAAACCAGGTCTCACTGTCATGTTTCACATAACCATTGCCCACAGTGCACACCAGACCAAGTCCAGAGTACAGCTGAAAATCAACCCTGAGGCAGTCACTGCTATCACAGAATCACAAAATATCCTTGAGCTGGAAGGCACCAATAAGGATTATTAAGTCCAACTCATGGCCTTGCACAGGACACCCCAGAAGTCACACCATGTGCCTGAGAGCATTTTCCAAGTGCTCATTGAACTTTTTCAGGCTTGGTCCTGTGACCACTTCCCTGGGGAACCTNNNGTGAAGAATCTTTTCCTGATATCCAACATAAACCTCCCTGGCACAGCTTCAGGCCATTCCCTTGGCTCCTGTCACTGGTCACCTGAGAGAAGTGGTTGATGTCTTCCCCTCCTTTTCCCCTCCTGAGGAACTTGTAACTGCAGTTGGATGTCCCCTCTGTCTCTTCTTCTCGAGGCTGAACAGACCAAGTGACCTCAGCCACTGCTTCATGGATTCCCCTCAAGGCACTTTGCCATCTTTTCAGCTCTCTTTTGGACACTCTCAGTAGTATTCACATCTTCTGTGTCTCAGGAATTTATTATAAAGAGACACNGTAGTTAAATATAGTAGTTAAAAGTAAGATGTAATTTTAGTATTTTTTTTAAACAGTATATTAATGTATTATAATATAGTATAATAAATAAATGATACAGCCTTCTGAAATGGAGTCAGACATCATTTCTTCCCAAAGAATTTACTGGCATTCTCGCCACAACAAATGGTGACCACAACAAATGGTGACCACAACAACTCTCCAATAGCTTTATATCCTTATGTGCTTAAGAACATGGAATAAATATAATTATATAACAACAGGTATTTACTGCTGTGGGAAAACTGTCATCAGGGATGGTTCCAATGAAAGAAAACACTACAAAGGGCTCTCCCCTGGCAATATTCACACATCTTTGTTGCACAGCACAGATGCATGCTGACACAGAGAGGTCAGAATGAGCCTATATCCAGCTCAACCACCCCACAGATTCAGCATATTGACACCTGCACTATCTGAGAACACAAAACAGTGTAAACAGTTCAGGACTCCTACATTCCTATGCTGGTAACTCTCATCTACCTCTGAAACTGCTGCTGATACAAATTCACACCACCTCACATTTGTTTCCTGCCTTTAAAGCTGTGTCTAAATGCATAATTACCAGTTGATGCATAGATGTGAGTTATACAGACAAAAGTCACCAGCAATTCCAGACTCTTGCACTTTCTGAAAACCAACCTGAGATGTGCTTCAACCTACAGCATCTCTCCTCACCTCTGCAAACCTCTGCCAATTGGAGGACACAGGGGCTTGGCCATATTGTTGGACAGAATTCCAACCAGAAAAAATATGCAGCCAATATATGGATGCATGGCAGCCATGAGTTTTAGTCTTCCATGTTCAAAGTAGTTACTTAAAATCAGTAACTATTTCAGACTAATGTTGCCTGTAACTTTTATAGTGCCTGGAGCTTTCAGGGCAGGCACTTTCTCATGGTCATATGAGATCTCAGGTGCAGGACTAAGGTGAGAAAGAAAAACAACATTAAATCAACCCCCAAAACTACACCCCCAAAGTGAAATACACTTTCGTTTCAATGGAAAACTAAAATATTAATGTAAAAAAAAAAAAACAGAATTCATTATCTTGTTTATTTTTCTTTCAGAAGAAGGGAATTTTTTTCAGTCAGCAAAAAAGCCATTTAATTAGGCTTTGAAATTCATATAGAATTTTATAAAATATATGGAAAAAAAGCATAACTGCCTCAACTCATTATACACTATTGTTTGAATGAATATAGCTTGCCCCCATTGTCCCTTCACAGTGACTTTCCATGAAGCATCTCTCTGAGGGCTGAGGGACTGAGTGGGCTTTGTGCAGACAGGTAAAGTGAACCTGTGTGGTCTTGGAGAGTCATAAACAACACAAAAATCTAGTGCCTGTAATTAAACTAAAGTATACAGATTCATTAAATTATTTCCACCAAACAATGAGAAGTTTCCAGCAATCACATTGCTCAGGATGCTGCAAAAGGAATTGCTCTGGATGCAAATTTGACTTGAGGAATAGAATGCTTTGTGCATCTTCCTTCAGAATCTTTCCAAGACAGAATGAGAAGAAAAAGTGTATTGAAGTTTCCAGTCTGAGTCTCAATTACTGCAACTGTAGTAAAATAATCATATGAAAAATTCAGAAAAAAGCATCCTGCAGACGCAGGTAGGGAGGTGCCTGCAGCTTGCTGAACACAATAAAAGGAGGGTACTTGTGTGCATTTCGCATTCAAAATACAAAAGAAACAATATGAGTTATTTCAGCCGAAAATCAGCGGTAAAACGTGAAGGCTTCGGGGATGAATGAGAGAAGCCACCGGGAGGCACTATTGCCACTCGGCAAGTGCGAGATCAGAGCTGTGGCTGCTGCTGCAGACAGTCGGCCATCAGCGAACAGCAAACAGCGCAGGTCACCTTACAGCGACAGCATCACTGCGCACAAAATACACTTACTCAGAGGCTGGTGCATTTTTACCTACCTTGAATGGTGCAGAAAATGTTTGCAATAAAAGTGATGTGCGACTTTTGTTAGTTACCAGAGACTAAAGTGGTTGTGGGTTTAGATTTTTTGTTTGTTTTATTGTATAGCATCATCTAACTTTATCCAGAATAAAGAAGAGGGCTGTCGTGAAGAAGTCGAAATCCTAAGGGATTATGAACGAACTTCTTTGCAAATTAGAAATCTAGGAATGTTCGCAGAATGAATACTTACCTTTCAAAACTGCAAATTGCTATGCAAAAAAGAAAACTAAAATAACGATAATATGATAATAATTTTCCTTGCAGTTGAAAAAAAACCTTTAATTTTGCATTTAATTATTTTTATACTGTATCAGCCACTTTGATTTTAATCTCAGAAGAAAAAAACAAAGCTGAGTGCAGTACAGATGAAAAATCAGAAACCACAGAAGCCTGAGACATCCTGTTCTTATAGTGACACTCATCAGAAAAAAGTCCACAAAATCCAACTTCTTTTTTCTTCCAGGTACAGCTAAGTTAAATCTTATTTTTCAGGTAATTAACAGTTCTTTGGTAATTTGAAGAATATTGTACATCCTTTAAAATTCTGCATTCAAATATTTTGAAGGAACTTCATAAAAAGATTTGACTCTCACTTATGAAGTATCACAGTCAGAGAAGGGTTTGCCTAGAATTCTTGTCTTATGCATTTAGTATATTTTTAAATGTTGCCATAATCTCAAAAAATACAGATTATTTAGGATTTTTGTCATTTTATAATGAAAATAGCATATGAAAAATTTCAGTCAAAATTATGCTTTATGATTTCTATTGATTCATATGTACAAGAGTTTAATCCCTGAAGCAGATCAAGCATATAACATTTTCCTTTTCTGCTGTTATCCACAATATTTCAGATGCAAGATATTTCCCCATTTTCACCTCAAGGTAGAAACTCGCCTTTAAATATTGATAAATGTGATATCAGCTGCCTTGACTGCCCAACAACAATTAACACAGAAAGATCAGCTGATAGCATGTAGAAATACAATGCAAAGAACCCAAAGGGAACAACATTAAAGCACATTATACTTTGAATTATTTAATTCACCACACAGAACACTTTCAGAGAAACACAACACACATCTCAGTTGAAACTCCTCCTTAGTGCAGAGGTTTAATGTTAAAGTGAGTTTATTAGGTTAATCCATGGAAATATCAGAGCTTGTCTGGCAAATTTGCCTGTGCCAAGAGCGTGTGCTCAGGCAGCTGGAAACAGCTGGCTAAAGTGTGCTTCTGCTCAAAGCTAGAACGAAAATCAGCTCCAGGTTTGATAGCTGTGCTCTTACGAGTGTGTGTCACCTGAGATGATGGTTATGAGCAGAAACTGGAATCAATGACACTAAATGGTTTTGATTTTATGGCACAGCCACACACCTGGCTTGTGCTGTGCTGTGTGACAACGCAGCAGAGTTAGCCCAGTCAGATAACCATGGGTACCAGAGGAAGGTGGTTTGCTCCACAGGGTGCCAGCTGAAAGCTAATTGCTGCTCTGTCATAGCTTACCTTTGGACAATTTTCTGTGCCTTGGATCTTCATCTCCAAAAGATTAATTCTCCAAATATCACAGTATTGTGCAGATAATTCAATTTATGACTGCCATGCACTTCAGTACTGTTGTAATGAGGCTCATATAAAATACTTCAGAGAGGTCCTTAGAGCTCTCCTCTACATAAACTGGACAAGCAGAAGTTACATGCCTCAGGCACAAGATAACTAGCAGCTTCAAGAGCAAAAATATCTGCTTAATTCGGGTACTTATTTAGTTCTTATTTCTGGACAAAGGAAACAAAGAGTAATCATTTAGTTCTGCTTCAGAGAGAGAGAAAAAGAATGGTAAATTCAAGAATGTATTCACTGAAGAGTGGTCAGGCATTGGAACAGGTTGCCCAGGGAAATGGTGAAATCATCATCCCTGGAAGTGTTCAAAAAACATTTAGCTGTGGCACTTGGGGACATTGTTTTGTGCTGGACCTGGCAGTGCTGGGTTAATGGTTGAACTTGATGATCTCAGAGGTCTTTTCCAACCTTTAGAATTCTATGAATCTATGATAATATTTTTCCTGTTTTCTTCTACCTTTATTAAAAACACTTGTGAAATTATAGTCAAGTGAAATGTGGGATTCAGACCCACTTGTCTTTAAGGGAGATTTCAACTTCCCAGACAAAACTGAGAATATCATCCTGCTGTGACAAACTGACAGATTTTGAAAATTCTTGAAGTTTGTAGAAGATAACTTCTTGTCACAGGTACTCAGTGAACCAACCAGGAATTATGTCCTTCTAGATCTGCTACTTGTGAATAGAGAGGGATTCATGTGGGATGTGATGGCAAGTGGCTATCTTGACCACAGAGATCACAACATGGTTGTGTTTAAAATTTTCAGTGCAATGAAAAAAAGGGACAGGAGAGTTGCTACCCTGGACTTCAGGAGAGGAAACTGAAAGCTATTCACGAGCTGTTTAGCAGATTATCCTGGAAATCTGCTTTTGAGGGCTTGGAAGTCCTCAAGTACTGATCAGTCTTTAAGAAAAACCTTTTGGAAGCATAGGAGCCAGCAATTCTACTGTGTTTTAAGCAAGTGGGAAAGAAATCCAGCTTGGCTGAACAGGGAACTCCTCCTGGGGCTCAGGAGAGAAAATAAACTGTATGATCTTGTAAGTGAGCTCAGGCTTTTCAGGAAGAATACAGAGTTTTGGATACTGTCCATCACAGCATCTTCTAGAGAAGTTGTCCAGCTATGGAAAGATCAGGTACATGGAGCATTGTCTGAAGAACTTGCTGAAGTACAGAGTTCCAAAGGTTGTCACCACTGGTGCTTCTCTGGGTTTGTTTCCAGGGCCAGTCCTGTTCAGCATATTTATCAACAATCTGAATGCAGGAGTTGGATGCACCACTAGCAAATTTGCTGAGGACACCAAAATGGGAGGTGTGGTCTGCTTTTTTGAGAAACAAAAGGCCTTATGGAGGAAACTAGACAGATAGGGGAATTGGGTCATAATTAAGAGGATGAAATTTAAAAGCTGAAACTGTGGATTCTGCACCTAGGGTGGACTAATGCCTGTCAAAAATCTAAATAGGGAGAGCAGTGGCTGTAGATCAGCCCTGCAGACAAGGATCAGCTCTGCAGGAGCCAGCAGTGAGCCCTGGCAGCCCAGAGGGCAAATCCCATCCTGGAGTGCATTAAACACAGCATGACCAGCAGGAAAAAGAGAGGATTATCCTGCTGTGCTCAGAGTTGGAGCCCTGAGTGCAGGGCTGGGACTCACCAGGCAAGGCTGTGAGGGTTCATGGCTGCATCCA
>VZTT01063020.1:0-25335 GCA_013400855.1 Buphagus erythrorhynchus | reverse complement strand
TCTGCACATCACGATGATAGCACAAGTGGACAGGCAGGGGGAAGGGGCAGAGGCGGGAGAGGCAGCGTCGGAAATATCAGAGGCGGGAGAGGCGGCGTCGGGAACACCAGGGGTGGAAATGGACTCTGAAAGGCTGGAACCGGGGAGGCAGCAGCGCGGGGAGAACGCTGGAGCCGCAGGGGGAGCCGCGGGGGGGACCGCAAGGATGGCGGGAGCTGCGGTGCATGTGCGGGCGGCAGCCGTGATATCAGCCGGGGAAACCGCAGCGGAGTCGTGTGGGACACGGGGTGAAATAACGAGCACTGACCAGACACCCGGGGGAGGCACGACAGCTGTGGGGGGGGAGCCGAGCAGAGCTGAGGCAAGCGAGACGGGGTGCACGGTACTGGCCATGTCTGGCATGGTTCCAAAGGCGGCAAATGACAAATGGCCCCTTTCTAATGAAAAATTGAGCACCCTGGAAGCTCTAGTGGAGGAGCAGCTTTCCAAGGGCCACATTACTGAGACCAATAGTTGACACGACCACTGGAGTCTTTAGCTAACTCTTTTAGAACACCAGCAGCCACACCAAGGTGTGTGGAATAACTCGAAGATAATTTCAGCAGGAGCTGAACTTCAGAGCTGTGGCTCTATGGTGGGATTAGCTTTACCAGCGTCAGGGAGAAAAGTAAAAAAGTCGACAGATGCTCTCCACCTGATATTCCAGGTCTTTTAATCCAGATATTCAGAAGCGAGAGCAGCTCTGCAGTGGCTTATATACAGGCCAAAACTGGTGGACAAGTACGAACAGCCAGCCAATGGGATAAACTTAGGGGAGGAGTGAGGGGAGTGGGGTAACGCAAACACTAACCGCAACAAGTAGTCCTCGGAACTCCCCTGTCTTAGTTTTAAAAAACCTGGCAAGGACAGGTGGAGAATCCTCCATGACCTCAGAAAGATTAATGAGGCCATTGAGAACATGGGTCCCCATCACCATCAATGCTACCCCAGGACTGGAAGCTAACTATAATTAATATTAAAGATTTTTTTTTTAACATCCCTCTCCATCCTCAGGACACCCCTAGGTTTGCATTTTCAGTTCCCTCCCCCAACAGACAGGCCCCTCCAAAATGTTAACACTGGCTGGTCTTGCCACAACAAATGAAAAACTCCCTTACAATATGCTAGTGGTACATAGCCCACATTCTGTTGCCCACAAGGAGCCTGTTCCCAGAGGCGATCGTCCTACATTATATGGACAATATTCTCTTTTGTGCACTGGAACAAACATACCTGGACATGAACTTAAAAATACCCATCCAAGTTATCAAAAGAGCAGGCTTCAAAATCAGCAAGGACAAGATCCAACACACCAGCCCCTGGACCTACTTCGGACTTAGGATACGTAAGTGGACTGTCGTATCCCAGCAACTGGTCATCCGGGACAACCTGAAAACCTTGCAAGACCTCCACCAGTTCTGCGGGTCCATCAGCTGGGTATGTCCCCGGCTGGGGATAATGAAGGAGGACCTTGTGCTGCTGTTCAACACTTTTCACAGCAGCAAGGACTTGGATTCACCGCGCACCTTCATGCATGAAGCCCAGGAGTCCATCACCAAGGTCCAGGAAGCCTTGTCCTTGTAGCAAGCACACCGGTACATGCTGAGCCTACCTTTCCAGATGACTATCCTAGGTAAGGCTCCTCGATTCCATAGCCTTATTTTCCAGTGGGATACCCAATTAAAAGACCCTCTAATCATTCTGGAATGTGTATTACCCCACCACCAACTGACCAAGACTATAACCACCCCTCAGGAGCTAATAGCCGAATTCATAAAAAAGGCCAGAGCTTGCCTCTGCTCTCCTGCAGGGTGTGAGTTCAGATGCATTTTTATACCACTGGCATACTGTGCATTTGGAGCATTTGCTCCAGTCCATTGAGAATCTCCAGTTCGCCCTGGATAGCTACCCAGGCTAAATCTCAATTCATCTACCCAGCCACAAATTATTCAAATCAAATTTCAGTCTGGTCCCAAAATTCATACAAAGTAAAACACTTCTCAAAGCCTTGACCATTTTGACTGATGGCTCAGGGTCATCCCACAAGTCAGTAATGACTTGGAGGGACCCTAGGACATAGAAGTGGGAGTCTGATGTCCAAGTGGTTGAAGGCTCACCACATATTGCAGAACTAGCAGCCATTGTCAGGGCTTTTGAGAGATTCCAAGAGCCCATTAATGTGGTCACAGATTCGGTGTACGTCACCGGCGTAGTTATGAGGGCAGAACGTTCCCTTTTAAAAGAGGTCTCCAACCCAAATTTATACAAGTTGCTTTCTAAATTGATCCATCTTATCTCTCACAGAAAGCAATTCTATCATATAATGCACGTGAGGTCACACACTGACCTCCCAGGAGCCATTGTGGAGGGGAATGGGAGAGCGGATGCACTGGCCATGCCTGCTGAGACCGCAAATGTGCTGGACATCTTTGCTCAGGCCTTCTACCACCAGAACGTCCCAGCTCTTACAAGAATGTTCCATCTGCCACGGGAGCAGGCCCGAGCAATTATTGCCACGTGCCCCAACTGCCAGAATTACCAAATGCCATCTATGGGCTCTGGGGTTAACCTCTGAGGCCTAAACAGCTGCCAACTTCGGCAAACCAATGTTACCCACTTCCTATCTTTCAGGAGGTCAAAATATACACACATGTCGGTGTACACTTTCTCAGGAGTGGTGTTTGCATCAGCCCATACAGAAGAAAATGCCAAACGCACCATCAGGCGTCTTCTCCTCGCATTTGCCACCCTGGGAGTCCCTGAACAGATAAAGACAGGTAATGGGCCCACTCACACCTCCTACAAACTCAAAGACTTTTTTAACCAGTGGGGGGTAAAACATACTACAAACATACCGTTCAATTCCACAAGGCAATCAGTCATGGAAAGGACCCATGGCACCATCAAACGAGTCCTCAATCAGTGTGGAGAGGACTTACAGCTGGTCTGTGAGCCAGAGAGAGTTAATTGATAAGGTTTACTTCTGAAAGGAATTTTATCAAGGCTGTTGGTATGGAGACTGAGAAGAGAAGAAGGAGAAGAAGATAAGCAAGAAGAAACCTGCAGCTGGGAAATGTATTTTTAGAGAAGTTTTGTGGAAAACAGAGGTGGAGATGGTTTTGCACCAATAAACATTACGTTGATCTATTGTAACCAATGAATAAAGTGTAAACTTTGTGGAGTGTATAAAAGACAGCATACTGTTGTAATAAACAGGATTTTAGCCTTCTGAAATATAGTGTGTTCTTTCATATGTCGCATCCACCCCAACACCCCGAATCAGCAGTGGGGAGGGACAGAGACCATGTCTCCCATTGAGAGACTCTGTAGGGCTCTGTATGTTATAAATTTCCTAAATTGCTCTTTCTCTGAGCCAACCCTCCCTTTATTCCAGCATTTCTCCAATTTGGCCCGAGCAAAGCTCGATAAGAAGCTGCTGATAAAGCACCCTGAAACTCAACAAATATTGGGGCCTTTCCCACTGATTACCTGGGGGAGAGGGTATGCCTGTGTGTTAGCTCCATCTGGCCCTAAATGGCTCCCAGGGAAATAAGTTAAGACGTATTTAGGGCTAGCAAACACCACCCCCACCAATACTAACAAGGACATTCTTGAGATTAACACCACAGGACCAGAAAACCAAAGACATGTCACCTGGAGACGAAGACGTCGCCGAACACTGAATCAGCAAAGACTGAACCATCTTATCAAGAGGTCGCAAACAAGGCAAAACCTTAAACCAGACTTGACTGCACAAGAAAAATGGCAAACTACAGGCTAGGCACAACCTAGCCACAGTTGCTCCCTGACAGCGATCATCAAAAGAGATGGGACCTCCACTTGCATAACAAAGAGACAAGACCCCTGTTTGATGCAAGCATGAAGCTGATTTATTGATTTCACACATCAATATATATACCTTTTCAACTATAGCTAAAAATAGCACAATCACACAATTGGTGTTTCTAAGTAACATTTCTTAATCAGAGCTCTGCACAGACCTGTACAGACCAGCATAGGCACAGATGGTCTTGCATGATTCATCTTAAACAAAGCACGCCAAGCACACCTTCTGCTTCCCCATTCAGGGTTCTGCCTTGGCTTGCCAGGGCTTATGGCCTACCAAACCTGGTACATACACTTCAGTCATGAGTTGAGCAGTGCTCTGAACCCTGCTCTGCAGCTGTATTTCTACAGCTCCCCCCTGTAATCCCCCAAAAACCCTACTCACCTTAAAGAAATCTCCAAGCCCCACTTACCTTCATACTTACCTTTCCACTCCTGACCTTTTTTCCCTTTTTACCCTGAGTTTCCCAATACTCTTTACCACCCCTACCCACTGTGTTTGTAATTAATGGAGAATGAAAGGGGTAGAGAGAGAGCAAGTTAGTGTGAGAAAGAAAAGACAACCCCTCTACACGCAAACAAAATATTTTGTTTACTTCCCCTAACAGAAGCCCCATTCCTGCCTAAGATGAAAGTTACCTACCTTGGTGCTGTCCTCACAGCTGCATGGATGCTCCTCGTTGTGCAACACACCCTTTGCTGGGTAATCCCACAACCTAGCCAAAATGTGTAGATCACCCTAGCCAAGTCCCTCCAACAACAAGGCATGTGCCTGTCCATGGGCTCTGTCGATAACCCGCTCGCATTGTGCCTAGTCGGGATTCCCTTTACGCCCAGCGAAGACCCTTCCTTGGGGAAGTTGCCCAAACCAATGGGCAGCTGGGAGGAGTGCCTACACCCTTCCAAGCTAGGGAAAAAGTGGTCGAGAGCCCTTCCACCCACACAAGCAGAACCACAAGAATTGGATTTGTTTGGGCCAGCCAAGGCCAGTTATTGTATTAATTTTTACTTCTGGAATCCATCTTCCTGGCCTCAAGACATAACCCCAACCAAAAAAAATATATAATTTGGCCAATTGGTATAATTATACCACCATAACATGGCCTGAAACTTCTGCTTCTTTCCATCCCAGAAAACATCCTCAAGGTGTGCTCCTAATTGTGGAGACTGGGCTTGGGCGGGGAACCCCTCCTGTATTCGGGGAGGTCTATGCACCCTTGGCCGGCTTACTACCCTTACCTCAAACACAACACTTCTGCAAGATTGGGAAAACAAAAAGGAATTGGCACACAAAAAATGATCACCCACAGAATTTGACGAAAATTGCAATCCCACAGTAACTAGTTGGTCAAAAGGTAAGAGATTTGCAGCCTCATTATTTCTCCTGTAGGTGGCGGCAGCAAGGTCTCATGGTGAACTCAATCACCTGGCTTAGTAGGCAGGCCAACACTATATCAAAGGTGCTCAGTGACCTCCTCAAAGAGGAGGGGATGACCAGGCATGCCACCTTACAAAATCAAGTGGTACTGACTTTCTCCTCCTAGTCCATGGATATGGTTGCCAAGACTTTGAAGATCTCTGTTGCTTTAATTTATCATCGCATGCAGAGTCAATTTCAAAGAGCATCCAACTACTAAAGAAACAAGAAATCAAGACTGAAGGGAAGATTACAGGCGAGTTCAGTAATTTTGTTGGACAATGGGGACTCAAAAGGTGGGTGCTTTCTTTAGTTAAGGGTGTCTTATGGATTTGTGTTGTAATTTTCATTGTGTTGCTCATGTTTTCATGTTTTGTACAGTGCCTCAAAAGAGCAGTTGGCAAGGCTTTTTTAGTAAACAAAGAAAGGGGAGTTGTGGGCCGACTGAAAAAGAGGCTACTACCTTTCCCTGCAGGGAATGCCCTTAGGCACTAACCTCCACTGTTATAGTGAGGAAAATTCTTCCCAGCATGCTTCTCTGCTCTATGCAATTTGCTTGTACCCCATTGGTTCTTCCCCCTTTGCTCTGCCCCTGAGCCCTCAGCCAATTTGCCTGTTGCTCTATCCCACTCCCTGCTTTCCCTATATGAACACTGCTCCCTCAGACCCTTTTGGGGCTGTCTTTTTCCCTGGTCCCCTTTGCAGCAGAAGCTCAATAAACTTCTCTGTGGAACACCATATGATGGTCCTGTCCCTCTCTTCAGTGTCACCCAAAGTGGATCCACAGAAGAGCTGAAATCACTCACCCCGGAGCACAGATGTACCTGTGCTACCCGGATGTCCTTTTCAGGACACTTCTCTGGGAATGTTGCAGCACTCCAACCACCAGCACCTCACCATGACAGTCTCCAAATTATAAGAGTTCCTTTCTAATATGAGAAGTTTGCTTATAAGAAGGAATGAACTTATTATACCAGCCCAACACATAGCTGGTATTGGGGGAGTTCAGATCTTACTGTAACATACATAAGTCCAGTGTGAAAACATATCTTAGAAAGACATATATAACTGCTTTGCTTTAAGCAACCCTTTAAGTTCTGAGAACTAGGTTCTAGAGAACTAGAATGGAAAATCCTGTGCTACACACTTTGCACATGTTCTGTTTGCTGAGCAGCCTCTGCAGGCAGAACTGACCCTCACTTGTGCATGAGGGGAGAGAAGGTGCTGCCACTGGTGTGCTCTGGTGTCCTGGACTGACACTTGGGCTGCTCCCAACTTTTCTCCTGAAGAGTGATATTTTCAATGCTGATCAATAATATTTAAAGGAAAAACAGCCCTACTGCTGTTTGTATTCTTGATAATGAGGAGATAAGCAAGGCATCTCTTGTTAGGCCTGATAATACAGTTGGATGAAGTAATGAAAAATAATATTTTAAAACTTGGTAAGAGTTGGGAGTTTCTCAGGCTACTTGTCCAGGGGATACAATGTAGCTTTTTTTATCCCGCCTATTTTTGCACTGCCTTCTCATTTTCTCAAACTGCTACAAGTCTTTTATGTGAGGATGCTTCCATTGTATACCAATGAAGGAGTTAAATTATCTAGGTAGCAGAGGCTAAAGCTGAAACTCCCTAGCATCACCTAAAGTATCATTGTCTGGTAAGAAAATAGGTCTGTAAGTGATACTACTCATCTGAGCAAGAAGAAACTGTTATCGGGGTACTTGTCAGCTGTGTAATACTGATACCTGGGCTGGCCTTTGAAGCCAGATACAGCAGATAACAGGGGGGTGAGGTGAACGGGTGGGGTGATGTTGGTGTTTGCTTTTGGACGGTGTTGGACCTTGAGTACCAGAGTAGCAGGGGCAGAGAGCACCTCACAATGCAGCCATTCCCTTCCCCAGCCCCAGGGCCTGTGAATTTCAGAACTCGCCTTCATTCACAAGCATTTACTTCTTCTGTAGCTACTACAACAATAACAGTTATTTTTTGCAAACGATTTGCATATATGGTCATGTGAATACATTAAATAATTGGCTCCAATAATTAACTTGTAATAGAACTACCAACAGAAACAAAAGTATAGTAATTAGAAGTATTGTGTAAACTAAGTATATTCCATTTATATTTCTTGCATACGTCATTTAACAATGACGTTAATTGTAAACCTGAGGAACGTGTACAAGTAGGTAGCAGCCACTGATATGACAAACTGATTGTGCAAGTAGAATTCCCTCCTGTTTTGCTGCCAAAAGGGAAGTCAATGTTACCAGTGCAAGCATTTAAGAGTCAGTTTTGTTAACTTCACCATAGCATTACAGACTGACTCACCTGGACTCTTCATTACAAATGCTTTTACTTTACAGATCTGAGTCAAGTCCTTCATTTCACAGGAAGCACTTTTTAAGGTAAGAATTCAAATACCTTTTTTGTACTTTGAGCTGCACTTCCCATCTTTATATGACATTTCTGGTTTTTTCCATGGACCAATGTTTTGTGTACCACAAATATTATGAATGGAAACAGACCAATTTAGACCCAAAAGATTTTGGCAATGAAGTTACTATGCAAAGGAAATGTTGACTTCTTGACTGAAAGATGCTATTAAGAATGTAGAAACTTGTTATTCTGGCATCTTTGTTCATGTAAGCAAGAACTTATACACATCTAAGTGGATGGGAGAGGTAAAAGTGTATGTGGGGCATGTTTTATGGGTGACTCCTAAAGGGTCTGAAAAAGATGACCAAATAATTGTATACCTTTCTTACACTGTTCAGTGTAGTAGCCAAAATTGCCGAAGGGGTCTGTATCACTACAGCAAACTATCTATAAATTACATTTTAAAATACATTCCTCCTGGAATTTGTGTTCCTTTTTCTGTGTTCCACAGTACTATGGAGGTAATTGTATTGGGCTGATGGGAAAGAGTGCGGTGATCAATCAGCCTCTGAAGAAAGGGGTTGTGCTAGAAAAAACAAGCTGACTCAAAGCTTTGCTGCAAAGACAGAATTAAAAAAGAATACAATTTGAATTCCAGCAAAAGCCTGACTTTTTCACAAGATGGGTGAATGAGATTCTCATAGGTGCAGTGTCTTGTAAATCATTAAAGAATGGAAGCTGCAAGACTGTCTTCTTGTAAGTACTCCCTTACCATTTCAGGAACAGGCTGAAACAGAACTCCTGGAGCATGTCAGGGCAGACTGGCAGCTTGCTGGAATTAAGACAGGATGCGCAGAATATTTTAGTACTTAAAGGCTACCCACTTGCTTTAAAGCATATGCAATACTTCTGTCCTTGTGCTAGAATTCTGTGTTGTAGCTCCATAATTTTACCCTCTGGGCACAGCAATCTCTGATACAAAAAGAAAGTATATCTGATGAAAGCAGGATTAGTTTGTACTGATTTTTATAGGGATTTACAACAATAGAAACAGATGTTCCAAGAGGAACATTTATAGGTCGTTTAAAAAATCACACAACACAGTTCACAATAACAAGAAGACTTCATAAGGCTTGCATATAGATTGCCAGTCTATCACCAAATAATTTTTAGGAATTTTTCTTAGATTTTTATGTTATTATATACAGCAAAGAGCTCAGTCTGTCAGTGTTAAGGACTATGTGTTGATTTGTTTTTTTCACTTTAAGAAATGAAATATCAAAACCCAAAGAAACACACCATTTAATATTTCTATAATAGGTAAATTGTTACACAGGAAGCCAGTTACTCTAAAATGAGTTAAGTACTCTTTTCTGCACCAAAATATGGTTTGGACACAAGATAATATCTGTCCCTCATGCAATTTACTGATGTATATTTGCCCCCAAGGCTTATAGGAATGGCTACAAACAGATAAGCAGTAAGTTGAGTCATTCTAACCTTACCAACATTACTTCTCATTGTGCAAATTTGGAGGAATATATGCACATGCAACTGCCCCCTGTGAGAACAAAATGTATAGGAGCACCACAGAGGATATTGTTTGTTCTTCCCTGTTCCATGTTCCTCAGAAATACAGCTGAAGCAGCAGCCAGCCCACAAACATGCATGCTTAGGACTACTGCTACCTTTTAAAATGAAGTATTGTATTTTTTTGTAAATTGAGTTCAAATGAAAAATTGTAACAAAGTTAAGGTGAACAAGTACTTTTTTTCTATCTAGGTTCTAAATAAATAAAAAATGTGGAAAAAAGTATCAGTTAGGAACTGGCCTTGTTATTCCTGTCAAAAACTTCTGCCATCATATATGTAAACAGAAAAACTGTTGAAGTCAAGGTCCTCACTGAAGTCTAGTCTTCACTCTAATGAATTCCCCAAATGGTTTAATACTAAATTAGGGCACCATATTTAAAATGTTATGATTCCTTTAAAGGAAATTATAAGACTCAAGAGGTCCTGGTGAGAAGAGTACAGAAATGCTGAAAGAAGACAATTTTTTACCATATTTTTAGCCATAACGTATCGTAATCTCATGGGCTCTCTGTAGTATGTCTGGCCTGTTGTGGCTACTGTTAGCTGTGTTTATGCGCTTTAGACTGGATCTTGTGAAAAATTAAATAAAACATTTCTTTTCTATAGCACTTAATTTTCTTTCTTGTGAATGTCTCTAGGCAGCATAGGATATATTTCATTATGTGCTAACTACTCAATCTTTTGCAATGGCTGTTCAAAGTTTCCTCTGAAGTCTACTTTTAGGAATTGTGTTTTCTATGGTGATCTACTGATTGTTCTGTTGATGAGACATGTAACTGTTAGCACCAACAAAATGAAACTTAGAGTTCCACATCCTTCCCTAGATTTTTTATGGTATATATCAGAAATCTCTCTGTCAATACTGCTTTCCTTTCTTAAAATGTATATTCTTCAGTTAGGAATTCCTGGTCCATACTGCATCCTATTTGTGACCTAATACTTTAAGGCTGTACTTCAGATAGGGCTTTTCAGTTTTGTGATAAACTGGACAGTAAGAGAACACTGCAACTACATCCTCCTTTGGCTTCGTGTAGCGTGTGACCCAACCACTCTCAATGGAACTCTCTGTGAGTGCTGATTTGACCCAAGATCAGTAAATAACCAGGTGCCCACTTGGAGGAAAGAATCAGGGGAAAGAGAAAACCAGAAAATGTGTGCTGTCATTGGCCTGGTATCTTGAAGCCTAAGCAGGCAGAGTGTTACTGTCAGGCATTACTTCTAGAAAGCAAAGTAGCTCTAACCTCTGCACACATCTGAGCAGGTAATGAAGCTGACGGTTTTGCAAAATACAAATGTTATGTCTGCAAGCAGGTACATGTTTCTGTTGCACACATGGAATAGGGCCCAAACCATTTAATTATGTAATGCAAGTATTTGTTCACTGCTCACAAGCTGCTGTTCATTTTTCTACACAATGACTCAAAGTGAGAAGTCATATTTGGGTACATGAGGGGAACAAAACTGATTGCAGGTTTTTTGTTCAGAGAATCTATCAGACTTTGTCTCTACATTTCTCCTGTTCCTTCCCCTAAAGGCCCAGTATTATGATTAGAGATGCAATAAAGGGTTTTTTATTTTTCATAAAAATATAGAAATTTGTTATTCTTTGACAACTGTTATAAACAGATTTGCAGATAATCTAAAATCTGGTTTCCTGTATAAGACTAAGAGAGGAATGGAACTAGCTTGAACAAAAAGCATCAAGAAACAAAACAATTAATACATTTGGTAGCAGCCCCTTCTCTTAAAATGCTGCCTTTTATTCACAGCCATCCCTCAGTTCCCGCTACTGGAAATTCCTCCTTTGAATGCACTCACTTGGAGATATCAGTAAGCCTTTGTGTCATCAAATGTGTATGACTGACTGCTATATTGGTTTTGTTTTCTTTTAAAACACAGGAGTCAGTTTAAAAAGGTCTGGAGTAAACGAAAGTGCTTTACTCCTGATGGGCAGAATTCAATGTGCAAAAAGGGGCACACTAAAACTTCACCACCCTGAGACGAAACACAGGTAACTTTTCTGGGAGAATGCTTGCTCCAAATTTTGGTTTTTTGATGTTTTGATTCTAACTGTACACTCTGTGAAGACAAACAGGATTGTATTTAGGAAATAGTTGATTTCATCAGTCACTTCTCCTAATATAAATAAATATATAAATAAATCACAAGGCTCCAGATATTGATTTATTACTTAGATCAGAAGTGCTAAGATTGTGCAATCCCTCTGCTGATATCAGGAATGAGGTGAGAAGCTCTTTACTTTTTGCACTGAATTCTGGGTGAAAAACAGAGACCTTCTAGGCCTTGGCTTCAGCCTCTCCTCAAGATCCCTTTCTCTTCTTTTGACCTCTGTGATAAGGCTGAAAATCAGCATCAGTACAGAGTGACTTCACTGTCTGGGAAGTGCTGTTACACTCATCACATCCCACAGAGATCTTCAGTGAGTGTTTCTTACTGGAAAGATACAGAGGAGTTGCAACACAAGAGACAAGGAAAATCCTTTCAGTCAGATTTGGTTTTGAGGATACTATGACATTTTGTTTTATAAAGATAATTTTTTGTTTAAAGACTCCTCTAAAAGTTTGCAAAGACATTTTACACATCTTGTAGTGAATATCAGCTTCCTGACCATAGCCTTCCTGTTTTAAAGCTTTTGGAAGTATCACACATTCTCAGGGAATTACTAGTTGATCACAGCTTTATTTATAAAGAGTGAGTAAATCTGTTTCTGCTTTGCTTTCAAAACAGATGTTTGGCGTCTTTCAAAGAACTTGTTTAAATGAAATTGTGTCTTATGACAAACAAAAGAGCATATTCTACGTCAGTAAATCCTGTGAAAATCAGGCAGGTATTTGCATACGTGTAGCTGCAGGAAAGGTTTCCCATGGTGCTCCTTCTAAAGCCTCCACAGAACAAGGTGTATTTGACCCTTCACCCTGTCTGTAGTAAGTATAATTTTAGGACTCATTAGTCTAATGATAACCTGACAGGCTATATTTTTTCCTTAATTGTAATTAACCAAAATTTGTTTCCAACTTTGCTGAAATTATTAGTTTGACCTAGACGTTCATCCTTCTGAAACAGACAAAGTATTTTTTTGAGCATCCGCAACAACACCACTGAGGCCTGGATGTCAGTCAGTGGTGCCTGGCCTGGGGACATGAGTGGACAAACCCTGCAGGCACTGTGGGTTCCCCACAGAGCTTCTTGCTGTGGCACACAGGGCCAGCTTGTCCAGGGCCACGAAGAGGTTGATGAGATGGTCCCGTGGCTTGGTGAGATCTCCAGCAGGGAGGGCATAAAGGGACAAGAGAGGGAAGAGTTACACTCAGCAGAGGGGCACAACCTGAAATCCAGGTGGCAGCAAGGACATGCAGTCAGCAATAGAGAGATGGAAGCTCCGACTTGTTGGAGGTACTGTGAAACTGCACCTGGAAAATGTGAGACTTGTCAGCCTAGAAGAGAGATGAGTAAGGTAGTAGTGCAAGAAATCTGTGTTAGAAATCTGTAAAACAAGGAGTGGCATGGAGAGAGATAAGAGAGAATGGTAAACTAATGCAAAAGGCAAGGGACATGATAGGGAAATCCCAGACAGAAGGCACAGAACATACAGAAGTTCAGAATATAGAAGTGATTTCCACCCAGCATGAAGTTAGACTGTGGAACAACATCAAGCTGTAGATGCTGGAAGCTTGTAAGGCTAAGAAAGCAAATGGATTTCTTTTCCATTGTCTATCAAGAGCAGAAACAGGCTACTTCTAGCTAAATGTCTCCAAGTTGCAGAAGTCCTCATCTTCCCAGGAGATGGCCAGCTACTCTTTTGAACAGCACTGTGTTCTACCTTGGGCATTGCTCTGATCCACTCTGGCCATTCCTGTGCTTTAGCTGGCTTAGGCAGAAGACATGCTTCCTGACCCACCAGCAGGACACATCAAGGTAAATCTATACTCACTTAATTCAAAATCTAAGACTATAAGAAGTACAAAACAGCTGAAAGAAATTGCAAATATATTTTCTTGCCCATTTACTGTTTTTGACAAAGGTTTAGAAAAGAGGCTGTGTCAGTGTTCTAATTGGGGAAAAAAAATTGTAGAAAGTTGGTTTGCCCAACTTTTTCTAAGTATTTAGCTTGTGCAATCTAGATTGTCTTATTAGTGATGATGTGACATTAAGAAAAGCAATGGGGTTTGAGACAAATTAGAACAAAATGAGAATATAACAGACTGCCCCAAGTGTCATATAGTCCAAACAGAGCAAAATCCACACAGTGATTCAGCTCAGCCTCTATCCAAGTAAGTGATGTGCTTTTTTCTTCTCTGGGAATTATAAAATATAACATCCACATTGCATGTGCAGTTGTTGCCAGAACATTTTAGACTCCTGGAAGATGCTGTCTTTTATGGAAGCAAACTTGTTACCAAATATAGCAATGGCTATGTAATGTATGCCAATTTTGTTTTTTCACACTCTGTCCCACTCCATATGGGGCGCGGGAGGATCCTGCTGGACTTCTGTTCCACATAGATGGAGCACAGAATGTTTCCTCTTCCCCTACATGCTATTAAGAAGTGGCGTTGTGAGAAGCAAGTTATTTTGTGCCAGTTCTCTTCTGAAGAAGCCTCAGACTCCAAAACAGCTAAAACCATCTGGCAAACTCTTGTATGAATCATGGGGATATTTGTAGCCTCTGGCTTTTTGAACTGCACTGTGAGTAATCCCAGTCGCTCTCGTCAGCACTGCTGCCCGTTTATTGTGTTCTGAATAAAGACCAAAGGGGCCTCCGACTGGGCCTGGTAGTCTCCAGACTGCCAGGAAGCAAACCTGTGCTACAAACATCTGAGCTGTCTGTTCCGGCCTGAAAGATCCGGACTGGCGGCCTTGCTGCTTCCAGCTGGAGCCTGCCCGGGAAGCTGTGCCCAGAGGTGGGGGCCGGGGTTACTGGAGTGGCTTTTGTCGTGTGCCCGCAGGTCGGCCTGCCCTGCGGCCTGTACACGAGCCTTAGCGGAACTGTAACAAGCCCCACAGAAGGGCCGCGCTAACCGAGCTCTGCCCGAAGCCCGAGGTCCCGTGTCACCCCCTCACGAGCCTGGGAACCCCTGGGTCACCTCGAGACGCGGCGGCAGCAGCACTGACCGACGCCCCGGGCTCAGCTCCGCGACCGCCCCCTCCCCTTCCCCGGTGCGTCACGGCGGCGGAGGGAGGGAGAGAGAATTGGGCGGCCCTGGCGGCGGTAGCGTGGCGCTCGCTCCTCCCCCGCGCCCTCAGCCATTTTAGCAAGCCGGTACCACCACCGGTAGCGCTGTGATGTCCGCCGGCAGCGCCGGGGCTGGGCACGGTGAGTGCGGGCTCTGCGCGGCGGGACGGCCAGGGAAGGGACGAGACGGGATGGGATGGGGCTGGTTCCCCCCTTCCTGCCCCTCGGCAGCATCTGGGGAGCGACGAGGGCTGGGAGGATAGACCCATGCACGAAGAGGGGGCGCGAGGCTGGCGCTGCCCGCGGCTCGGGGTCAGCGGGGCTCCCGCCGGGGCAGAGGTGGCCGGGTCATCCGGGAAGGAGCGGGGTCAGGTCCGTCCCTGCGACCGTGGCTCGCGGGGGCCGGGCCGAGAGGATGCGCCGGGGCTTGGCGCTCCGTTACGGGCGGGCAGGAGCTGTGTCGGCCGCTGCCCGGAACAGGTAGGCGGCGCGGAAAGGTCTCCTGGAAGTGCCACGAGGGGGGTCGGGTAGGACGGCGGGCAGCCCGGCGTGCAGCCGGAAGGGAAGCAACCTTGCTCGCCCCAGCACCACCCCGGGCCGTGGCTCCGCTCGGAGTCTTCTCCGCAACTCCGGCGCAGCGCCGTCGCCTCACGCCGTTCCCGTCCCACCCGCAGCCCGCGGGGTCGAGCGCGGTCGCTCCCGCTGCCAGCCGGACCCGCCGCCCACCACTTCCCCGCTCCGCGCTGGGCGGGAGCTCGTCGCCGGCTGCTCCGTGGGCCTGCCCGGGCCTTGCCCGGTGCTTTCGTGGTGTTCTGGCGTCCTGCTCCGGAGCCCCCCGGCCTTTGGAGCCCTCCGCCCCTCGCCCGGATGCAGGAGAGGAGGCTGGGCTCGGGAGATGGGCTGATACTGATCAGGAGAGGTGATTCACTACTCAGCGCATGCTTCTCAGCTCCGCGTCACAAAAGCATCTGTTAAAGGAAAGCAAGAAACTGGCTGAATGTTTTTATTGTCTGTCGTCCTCCTCTGTGATAAATTTTGCTTTTTGCTGTTCTAGAACATTCTCATTTGTGGATTTCTGAAGCTTATTTGAAAGCAAGTGCATGTGCACTGCCTGGCTCCCCTGCCCTGGCTGCACAGACTCTCCTGATCCAGTGCTGCTGTTTGCCCAGCCCCTTAATGAAATGATTATAGCATATGCCTTTATAGCATATAATATTTGGGAAAAAAATGAAATGTGAAACATTTATGTTAAGGGAAAAAAAAGGAGTGATAGTACAAAATATTTCAGTGAGGATGTTCAGTAAATATAGGTGGAGGTTACAGAGAGCATTGGTGTCAAGGAATGTTTTATAGAAAATAAATGGACAGTTGAAGTCCCTGATGGTGGTAAAAGATGATTGTTACAGTAAGGATAGTGTTGGTCCTTGCTTGCTTACTCTTTGCATCTTGGATTGTTGCACAAAAATAAGTATATGATGTGTGTTGTTATTTACTATTATAGACAATCTTGCAATTGTAGCCTTGCCAATTTCAAGTGCAAAATTGAGCAAATAAAGCTGCAGATAGACCTTAGAAACATAAAATGTTTTTTCTTTAAGTTCTGCTTTTTGAATCTTTGGAATTTTTCATCTCAGACTAACTGTAATGATTAAAGACATGGATTTTCTTTTTCCCTAAGATATGTTTAAGATTTTCACGTCTCATCTCTTCACCCAATTAAAGGACAGGTAGCAAAGTTCCACAGTCTCTAACAGGATGACGGGTTTCATGTTTTGTTTCGTCTGCTTTCTGTGAATGGATACTGTTTGTATTCTAATACAGTTCTACAGAAGCCTTAAATATTTCCTCATAAAAGTTATTTTGGAAACTGTTTAATGCATTTTTAACATAACTGTCATTTCTTTGTAATTACTAGTTCCCCCTTCGTTGTTGTCTTAAATTATAGAATTCTATAAACTTGAAACACACAATTTCCCCTGGACCCTGCTATGGTGGGGGTGTTTCAGGACGTTTTCATTACTTAAGTGTTTGCATCTCATGCACACTTAACTCATGTGTTACCTTTAATGCTCTCTGGAACATACACTGCCAGCGATAGTGCTGCTCATTGAATAATCCAACAGCAGCAGCTATAAACTTTCAGCATAATAAATTAGGAGAGTTCAGCAGATGACACCTTCTCCTAATGCAAGGGTGATGCTTCAGCCCTTTTATAAAACTAGACAAACCACTTCCAAACAAACTACTAAGGCAAGGCTTTGCATACAGAAATATACCAGGTGGTGTTACAATGGTGCAGCCTATTACACTGTTGTAAATGAAATTAGTACTCAGATACCAAACAGTAGCCTGAACCACGTAAACATGCAAAATACATTGAAGTTAATGATAAATAGAGTTAGGTAGTTAACATGACAAATGAATGAGTGCTCTTTTATAAGAAAACCCTTCTGAGTAAGGCATTGCTTAAACTAAAAAAGAGTTGGAGTTAATCATTAAGGGAAATTTCATTGTTTACTCAAATAAGCATGTGGTCACTGTGCTTCAGGAGAGAAGGAAGTTGAATGGAAGGAGGAAAGCAATTTCCTGAGAAACAGAATGTATGGTTTCATTCTGTTCGTTCATAGATTGGATTCTTATTTGGATGGTGCAACTTCTTCAGCCTTGTTTTGGAAGGCCTATCTCAAAAGCTGTCCACACTGTTTAATTTTACTGCCTTCTGGAGCAGCTGCAGAGTGACTGCTTTGGTATTAATCTTTCTTCCAAAGTCTCTTCCTCTCCTCCCTGTAACTGGGATTGCTGCCCTTTGCGTTTCCATTTGGAATAGGCTAGCTGTATGGAAGGGAAGGCTTAAGAAAGGTTTTTCTCCTCTGCTGGTAGAGTGATGTTTACAGTGAATAGGGGTTATTAGTACTTTGCTGTTGTTTCATTGTTTTTTTGTTTGGGGTTGGGGGAGGGAAATTAGGATTGCCTATAATCTGTTGACACTCTGTTTCTTCACAATGTTGAACTCTGTAGGTAGGCACATGCAAACAAACGCTGAGTGCAGCACTGGTTATTCCTTGTGTGGCCACTCGCTTAGGGTAACCTGTGTTGCACTGAAAGTAAGGCACACACTGACGTGTGTGACGAGTTTCTCCTATGACCTGTGGTGCTTGTGGAGCCTGATAGTGCCAATACTCAGACTTCTCTGTGGTCTGAGTGGTGCATGGGGAGGACCTTGCCTTAATCCTGGACATGCTGGAACTGTCAGTTGGTTTTTCTTGTTTTATATGGACATGAGCTAGAAGACAGTGTTTGGAAAAAGATTTGGCCAGTGGCCAGCATTGCCTAGGAGCTGTGGTTTCAGTTTCCTTCTCTGCAGAAAGTGTGGTCTGCATTGGAATCAACAAAAATGGTTGGGCAGAATGTAAATAAACTACAGCACCTCTGCTTTCCCTGCCCCACTTCTTATCAGGGCTATCAGTTCCTACCTAGCACTGCATATGAAGTGCACTCATAATCAAGATACAGCTTCGATTGTGTGCCAGGTGTTCATAACATTATTTAGCTGACCAAGTGTGTAAGACAGAGGTTAGGAATGTGTGGTGGAGGTGGAAATTCCTCGCACTGTTGTTGTTGCCCTAGACAGGGAGCCTGTCTCCTCTTCAGGTTACTGTCTTGCTACAGCCCAGGGTAGCTTCTGAATCAGGACTGACCTGGGGCTGGGATCAACTTCTTTTTTACGGTGAGGATGATGATATGCTGGCACAGGTTGCCCAGGAGGGCTGTGGATGCCCCAACCCTGTCAATGTCCAAAGCCAGGTTGGATAAGGCCTTGAGCCTGCAGAGCTTCATTGCAGGGCATGTGTGAGTGTGAGGCCTGATGGTACAATTGTCTGGAGAGTTATTTAAGATGATCCCAAATATAGCAGAAAACTCAAAGGCACATTGAACAATTTTTTAGTAAGGAAATAAATAGCAGAGGCAGCGTTGGGAAATGGAGGAGTAGAACAAGCAAGGAAAGATGACTCTGGACATGGGACTGGGAGGAGTAGGCAGTGTTTTGCTTCAGCCAACATGTTGCCAGATTGTCAGTTTGTATAATGGATGATTTTTAAAGTTTGAATGCATGAGTTGCTTAGGATGGATGTGAGGTTGAAGCAAATGCTACAGCTTCAAAAAGTCAGTGTGCAGTTTATTTGCTTTTCATTTGGAGTAACAGCTGTGTAATGTGAAGGATGTGGAAAATTGTTTTCCTTTTTTTTTGCTTCAGATAGAACTAAGCACTTGGACTTGCCCCTGAAATCAAAAGGTACTTTTCACTTCAGTAAAGTGGTTTTAAGGAATCCTAGATATTGAGAATTCTTTTTTTTTTTAATTGATTTTTGCATGGGTTTTATAGTATAGTTAAGACTAAATCAATGGCTGTTGTACATCTGGGAGTTCACCAAGCTTCAGGGTGAGATATCTTTATCTCCAAGGTAGAGATAAGTGATCCACCAATTATCACAGAATTAAGAGTCTCGGATTTAAAGTGATCCAAAGTGGATCCTTAGTTATCACTTTAAATCCAAGACTGTTAAATCTGTTATGCTTGAATACCACTGTTGTTCATCAAGGACAAAAATTAATGTACTAGGATTTCCTTCAATGCATATTGATGTGACTATTGATTCCCTATAGTACATTAGTGCTTCATCAGTAGAGCATCTTTTTTTAAAGGATACTTGTAACTTTCCTTTTAGGTTAACAGCTTTATATTTATTTTAAAATTCTTATTATAAACTCATTGGTCTGGCAATGGCAGCTGTTAAATGTCAAAATTCAGAGCAGAAGACCTGTATGCATGTCTGTTTTACTTTAAGCTGTAATGATGCTCATTGCATGATTTTCGCTTATCAGTTTTGTTAGTGTACAGGGAACATGCCCTTATTTCCAAACCCTGATGTTTGGTGTATAGCATAGGTATATAATGGGAGTTAGTATATTAATATATGTATCAATTTAAAAAATAATCTAGGTATACTTGGAAGACTGTGAAATTAGAAACAAGTTAACATGGCAAGACAGACTTAAAATAGCACATTACATCCCAGTACTTTTTCTCTTACAGCTTGTACTAGTTAAGAGATGTTTAAATTATCATTTTAATAACACTGAAGTGGTATTCTGTTCTAACTCCCCTTACTACAGAAGATAAGATTGTAAGTGAGCAATACCAAGACAGTTACAGAAATGTTTGTTTTAAGATGATTTAAAAAATTTAAACTTAAAATAAATAAGTGCTTTATTTTAAAAATATGTGTTAATGACGCATCTACCCTACCCCCTTCCTTTGTAGTAGTATAAGCTTGGCCAACATGTAAAAGTTTTGACATTAAGCTAATGGTTATGTTTGGTAAAAGTTCTCTTAGAGCTGTACAGCAGACCTGGTCTTTATTTCGGTTTTTTTAAGCTATTTTACAAGACAGTGCAACCCATTTAATTTAGTACAGTGTACTCTGATCTTTGTACCACTTGGCAATGTGTTTCACCCAATTGCGTAGCATTTTCAATTTAAATTGTGCCTAATAAGTGTGACATATTCTAGGAGACAGAGAAGTAGATTGAAGTGACATGAAAGGATGGCGCTTTTAAAAACTGTTTTGGCACATTATAAGCTACAAGAGGTGCATTCTGCACTACACCTTCACTGAGGTTTTCCTCTGTATGTGCAGTGGCTCCGTTTCAGCTGTTCAATATCCAGTTTATACAGCTATTTGTTTGGGTGTTTGCTGTGTAACTTCAGAGAAGTAACTGGAGTGTGAGTAGTGCCTTTACTAAGGTTCTTACTGACTGCTGCATGGCAGTCTGTGTGTTGTGGCTGCAAGACTATGCTCTGGTGCTGTCAGCAGTGCCCACAACACACCCATATGTGGTTTGACATCACTGGGGTTGGGGTTATTGGGGACCAAGAGCTTGAACACTGATTTCTGTGCTGGAATTTTTGACCTTTAAACGTTGTGACTCAAAAAAAGTAAAGCATCCACATGGTGCTGCTTATTTCACGAAGTATTTCCTCCCATCCCCAAGTAGTTGTGTCTTCAGCCATGTCTCTGCTCACCTTGGCACTGCTGTAATTTATACATCCCTCATATCCACCTACTCAGCTCATTGTCAGAGTAGCCCCTAAAATAGCTGGGTAACTGCCCTTCTTGGTAAGTGACCCTTAAGCTTTCTTAATGGTCTTATTTGGTCCTGCTCACAGAAAAAAAAAATGGCATAGAGAGGAACTGAATAAATTATAATATTGAATGTGTAATACCACAAAGAGAAAATTCTCTTCTGTGTTGGTAGTTTATAAGCATGTTTATTTGGTATTCCCCAGTTCAGGTTCTTGGAAAAGAAATATAAAGCAAATAACTGATTTCTTCAGAGCACCTGTATGCCCTAAGGCACTTCTTTCAAAGCTGCCAGAAAATCTTTGTTGCATAGCACAGTAAGAACAGCCTTAACACTTGTGTTAGGTTTGCTTTAAGAGTCTCCTAGTGCAAGTGAATTTTTACTATCCTTCAGTTGCACAGATGCTTTTACAGACATATCAGCACAGAAGTGTTTCTATCTGATAGCTTTTCCTGTGATTGTTTTCCAACTTGTCCATGACCTGCTGTGGCACCTAAAGACCCCCAGTTACGAAATGTTGGACTCTATGCCCAGTGCAGGCAGCTCTTACCACGAGCCTGCTGTAGGCACTGGAGAAGCCTGGTGTCCTTCATTCCATCATCTCTCTGTTCTCCACAGCACACACTGGGCACACCAGCTGATTCCTGTGCTTGAATTTTTTTATAGGAAGTGCTCTGCTATAACATAAGAGCTATCCTTTGTGGTTCAGGATAAAATGTACTGATTAGCCTGAAAAAAAGTGAATCTTCTGCTGGTCTTTTAAAGACCAAGCTAAAGGTGTGCAATGTTTATGGAAGCTGAATAGCTGAGTTGCCCATTCTACATCAAGCTTACTCAGCTCAATAGCAAGCCTCCTATACCACAGTGTTTGCTAAAATAAGAACTTTCTCAAAATAAATACATTTTTGTGTTCATATAGTGATTGCTTATCTGGCAACAAATCTTGATTGGAGATGTTATAATTTACAAAATAGTAATTTATTTATTAGGTCTGTTTCTGTGCACTAAAGCCACTATACAACTTGAACCAAAAAGTATACTAAGGATGTATTTACAGAAACAGTAGATTATAAATAATGATTACTGTCAGTTCCTCACATGCAGGGAAATACAAAGAGCACTCACTACTCCTAACTTGTCAAGTTAGGCAGGTACTACAAAGTGTTTGCTCTAACTTAACACAGGGTAACCTGTGTTGTAGTTCACCATTTTATTGCACATATTTATGGCAGGTAGCACATACAGCAGAATGAGTCTTTGCATATTTAAATGTGCACCAGTGTCCTGTTGAGTGGGTAGGGCTATAGGAAACTGGTAAGAACACAAGGAGCATGTGTTGTCCTTGCTGGTAATAGGGTGTAAGTATCTGACTGAAAAAAAAATTGACATATTGATATAACTGGTCAGATTTACTGAAATGCTTCACCTTGTCTAAGTGATCCATCAGGTACTTTGTTGTTTCCTCCCCAGCAGTCATACATGCAGTAGTTCTGGAAAAGATCATGTTAAGTTCAGTTCATCTAAAACACTTGATAAGTAGAATACACAGTGGGTCATTCTCCCATTTGTCTTGGTAGCTAGAGGAGTTGAGCAGCCTATGAAATGTTCACTATTTCAAATATCCCAGTTCAGTCTGAAGAACTGGACACAACGTATCACAGCACACTGAGTGGCTCACAGCAAAATCCCAAAAATTTATGAATGAGGGCATTCGTCTCATAGCTTAAGCTGACAACTTGGCAGCCACCTACTATACAGTCACTTTGGATTAGGAAAATTACTAACTCCTGACCTTCCACAAATAAAAAAATTATGCCTGTTAAAGTATTTTGGAGTCTATAAAATTAATCTGCAATAAAATTTTTTAAGTGGCTAGGTGTGGGGGGTTGGGCTTGTTTTGGGGGTTTTTTTGGCTTTCAGTAAAGATGAAAGTAGGTTATATATCGTGGTACAGCTTCTGGTTGCCTTTTTTTTCCCCCAGTATGCTTCTGTGGATGCACTAAGCTTGCAAAGGCTGCAAGTCTGAGCAGTCTCTGACTCTGGCTGCTGGTAAAAGGAGAGGACAGGCTGGGGCAGCAACAAATAGGTAGAGGCTACTTTCTTCAACAGTAGCTCTGCTTTCAGGCTAATTTCAAGTTCTTGCAAAGCACAGAACTGTGTTTCAGCAGAACTAAACCAAGGTGACCACTTCCTCTCTGGCAGTGGCACTTTCTGGGACTGAATTGTGAGCGGTTATCAGACAGCCCGTGCAACTACAGGTTGTGTGACTAGGTGTCTGCAAACTCTGCAGCCCAGGGGAATAGCCAGTGCACCCCAGGTGGGACCATCTCAGTCCAGAACTGCATTCAATTACCTGCCATGAGCCCAAACTTGAAGACTCAAGGAGCCAACCCCCTTGTTGCGCTGTTCACTTCTCATTTGGAGTCTCCCTTACACTGAGGTCATTTTTATGTCAATTCAGCAAAGTAATTTGCTGATGTTCTGTTGTATCCTAAAAATTGCTTTGAGTACTCTCTAACTTCTCTAACCTCTTTTCTATTCCCATATTGTCAGTATGGTACTTCTTGTTCTGGTTTTCTTACACAATGAAAATGCACATACTAAAAGAACTGCAGCACTGTATAGACAAAGTGTAGTTTTACAACAGTATTTTCTACAGTTTTGAATGTTATGTAAAATAATAAGCAGTTAGTGGTAATGTCAACTAAGAGTGAAGTGATACAAAAATATAAAGAAAAATTAAAAAGAAGAGATCTTGGTTTGTGGTGTCTGTGGTCTTTTTGCACTAGATGTAGAAGTAGGAAGGATGGAGTAGTTTCTATCTGCTCATAGTAGCCCATTAGTTCGTCATTCTGCACATTATTTTCCATGAAGGCAATTGTATTTACTGTTGAGTCATACTATGTATTCACACAGGGTAAATTAATACTGAACTTGATAGCCTCAGTTTTGTGTCTTTGTTCGATAAATGCGTTTTAATTTTCATTATGAAAATGGATTATCTGTTTATTTCATAAGCATGCAAATACTTCTGCATTTCTATGAGCTCCTCTGTTTGAACAACTTAGTCAAAAGTGCTTTCCTTATGAAATGTATTGCCACAGGCAAGAGGCACAATTAGAAAGTGAAACTAAGCTTGCTGTGCTTAAGTAAAAAGCAGGGTGAGAATGTGAGGGCAGGAATAGGGTTCAGAGCAAGGTTATGCCTTAGAAAAGTATGCAGAGCATATTTTGTATGAGTGTGCTACATTTTGCCATTCTGGGATTGCCCGTTCTCCATCTGGCTGATCTTTCAGACCTATTTTTCTTGCATGTCTTTCAATAACAGTACCTATGCATGGTGTTTTATGGCTCCATGAACTCGACGTGGAGGACAGATGATAAACATCTGGCAGTTTCTGTCTGACATAACTGAAGGAAAAAACCCTCATGCCAGCCTTGAATGAGTCCAGGTTATTTGCACGCTCAAAGGTGATTTGATGAATGATGATCACATAGACTTATTTCTGACTGTTATATGTAAGACTCTATCCTTATCATATTACCATACCAGCTGTTTTCCCACATTTCTGGGTCATGGTCTGTGTCCAGACATTGGATGAAAAGGTAAAGGGAGGAGGATGTGTTATTCCCTGAAGGGCAATGGTGGATAAGGTTTCTGTTGTCTAAGTTGATTCACTGGTGTTCCTCAGACAGAACAAATAGTTCGAGAAATTTGTTACGTATTACCTCTAAGCTTTTAGTTTTCCTAGTTAGCTGAAATGAGATTTGCATTTGTAACTTGCATAGCATTAAGTAGATTTATCTTTCAGAAAGGTAAGCTTTGAATATTGGGTTGCTGAAGCTTCACTGTTGAGGCTGTTAAAAGCAGTCTGATGCTGGATTTAACCATGAGTACACATGAAAACTTTTTGTCTGGCACGTTTTTGGCAGCACGTTATGTCATTCAAACTTCTGAAGATTCTCAGAACATAAAACTGAGGTGAAAATTGAAAATGATAATGTAATGAGTTTCTAGTGGTGTCCCCTGACCTACACCCTCTTCCATATTTACAAGGAGGAGGTAGTGTTTTCCAGTTGTACAAATGGCATTGACAACCAACAGCTGACAAAGCTGTTGTCTTATTACCAAGCAAGGAAAAGTTTGGGTTGAGTGGTCTATTCAGTTACGTTTGTAACTTAAGAGGGACTAGAATTTCCACTATTTAATGTTTTTCTTTTCTAGATTTTTTTGTGAGTTTATCAACCTGCTTACCTAGAAACATTTGAATTGCAGTTGTGTTCAAGGTAAAGTGACTTGTTTTTTGTGTCTGCTAGTGAGGAGCAAGATTAACAATAACTAGAGTGGGCATTTAAATAACCCTCACTCAAAACTTCAGCAGAGAACTTTGTCTTCCCATCACTGTAAGGATCAATCTCATAGACTTGAAGTGGGGACTGTGTATTTTTAAGTTGAATTGGAACCATTTTCTGACAATGTTAGCTTTCTGAGTATCATTGCATTTGTTAATAAACTAAATTACTAATTGTGTTTTATTACTAACCATGAATTGTTGTTGTGATACACTGTGTCATGCTAATGATTCTTCGGTCCCTTTTTCAGAACAAAAAGTTCCTAAAAATAAGTGGAAAGAATGGTCAACAGCATCAGTTTCCTCCTGAAACTTCCTTCAGAATTTGTCTGAGACCACTTTACTGTCTGTTTAGTCTATGTCTTGGTTTGAAAGA
>VZTT01063019.1:21329-31904 GCA_013400855.1 Buphagus erythrorhynchus | reverse complement strand
AGGTCTCCAACCATCCAGTGGTGGCTTCCACCATGGTCAGTACATAGCGCTTGCCCTGGCGGGTTTGAGGCAGTGTGATGTAGTCAATCTGCCAGGCCTCCCCATACTTATATTTGGACCACCGCCCCCCATACCAGAGGGGCTTGACCCGCTTGGCCTGCTTGATGGCAGCACACGTCTCACAGTCATGGATAACCTGAGAAATACTGGCCATGGTTAGATCCACCCCTCGGTCTCGTGCCCACTTGTAGGTGACGTCTCTGCCCTGATGACCTGAGGCATCATGGGCCCATCGAGCTAGGAACAGTTCTCCCTTGTGCTGCCAATCTAAGTCTATCTTTGACACTTCTATTTGTGCAGCCTGATCTACCTGCTGGTTGTGTCGGTGTTCCTCATTAGCCCGACTCTTGGGGACATGGGCATCTACATGACGGACTTTCACAGGCAGCTTCTCTACCCAGCTGGCAATGTCTTTCCACTCATCAGCAGCCCAGATTGGTTTTTCTCTACGTTGTCAGTTAGCCTTTTTCCACCTTTCCAGCCAACCCCACAGAGCATTGGCTACCATCCATGAATCAGTGTAAAGGAAGAGCTTTGGCCACTTCTCTTTTTTAGCAATGTCCGAGGCCTGCTGAATGGCTTTGAGTTCAGCAAGTCGGCTGGATCTACCTTTTTGTTTGGTAGCTTGTGCAGCCTGTCTGGTGGGGCTCCATACGGCTGCTTTTTACTTTTGGTTTATTCCCACGATGTGGTAGGAGCCATCAGTGAAAAGAGCACAGCATGTTTTATCTGCTGGCAGTTGGTCATAGGGTGGGGCTTTGTTGGCCCAGGTTACTTGTTTTTGCTCTTTTTCGTTGCTGAAACTAAAATTTTTACCTTCTGGCCAGTTTGTAGTTATTTTCAAAATCCCAGGGTGATTCAGGTTTCCAAGACAGGCTGCATTGCATGATGAGGGTGATCCACTTGCTCCATGTGGCGTCGGTGGCATGGTGGGTAGGGGGAACCTTTCCTCTAAACATCCACCTCAGCACTGGTAGTAGGGGTGCCAGGAGGAGTTGTGCTTCTGTGCCAATCACTTCTGAGGCGGCTTGAACTCTCTCATAGGCAGCTAAGATTTTTTGTTCTTGTTGGAGTGTAGTTGGCTTCGGATTCTTTGTAATTTCGACTTCAGAATTTCAGTTGTTGGCTTCAAGTATCACCAGGCACCTTCTACCAAAGGTTCCAGGACAAATCTTTGTTTCTAGCTGCAGAGTAAAGCACATTTTTCACCTCTGGTCCCATCCTGACTGGGCCAAGGGCTACTGTATGAGTGATCTCTTGCTTGACCTGGGCAAAGGCTTGCTGCTGCTCAGGGCCCCAGTGGAAATTGGTTTTTTTACGGGTGACTAGGTAGAGAAGGCTTACAATCTGGCTGTATTTAGGAATGTGCATTTTTTTAAAAGCTTATGGCATTTAGGAAAGCTTATGTTTCCTTCTTGCTGGTCGGTGGAGACATTGCAGTGATCTCATTGATGACTTTAGTCAATGGGGATCTGGCGCCGTCTTGTCTTGCTGCTTTACTTCCAGGAACTGGATCTTTCAGGCAGGTTCTTTGACTTTGCTCTTTTTGATGGCAAAACTGGCTCCCAGCAGAATTTGGATGATCTTTTTTTTTTTTTATACTTCCATTGCCATGTCCCCCCACACAATGATGTCGTCAATGTACTGTAGATATTTTGGAGTTTCACTCTTTTCCAGTGCAGCCTGGATCAGTCTATGGCAGATGGTGGGGCTGTGTTTCCACCCCTGGGGCTGTGGGACAGGATCAGGCTCTGGGGCAGCATTTCTATTTTTTGGGGTAGGTTATCAGGGTTGTTATTTAGGTCAATATATTTTTATCTCTGAATGATAAATAGAACAGGCATGTCAGCAACACCAGCCACTGTATGATATCATTAGCATTTAGAGTGGATCTAAACTCCTTGAAAACTGGTAGGGTAGACCTAAAAAGCTGGGTGAAGGGTTGGGAGAAAATTTCCTTTGCTGTCACTTTTTCACAGTAAGTACCATTATTGAAGTAATCCCAAAAACACACAGTTAGAGTACGATAGCTCTGGATTTATGTGGCCGCCTTCCAGAGGAAGTTAAAAATCCATGAATTTTTCTCCTGATTAACCCACAAAATGAACTGGATAATAGCCACAGTAACTATAGTGATGGGACCCATTTTCAAATAAGGGCTTGCAAATGGGAGAGATATAGCTGTGACTACATGGAGCCCAAACCAGGGTAAGGTGGATAACATGGTGCCGCCCAAAACAAAAAACTTAGGTAACTCAAGAACTGTTATTCCTTTTATGCCTTCCTCTCAATGCCCTCAGGCCCCACGTTGGGCGCCAAAATCTGTTTTGGTTTGAAAGACAGGTATCTGGTAAGAAACGTCCCCCCTTTCTCTAATTTATTATAATTTTGAAATTAAGGGGCTCTCAGGCAAAGGTATGGGAGTAGGAATAACAGTTACTTTACTAATATATTTAACAAGACAAACAAGAAACAAGCACAGCTATGAAATCATCGACAAACAGCACAGTATAGGTCAGCTCCAGTCCTTTTCCAGCTGCAGGCTCCCTCTCCCTGCGCTCAGTTACCGGTGCTGTGGGCAGGGCAGGCCCCGCAGCTGCGGGAGGGAGGGCTGGGCTGATGGCGGCGGCGGCCCGGGGCAAGGGCGGCAGAGAGGAGCTGCTCACGGATCCCGGAGCATTGTCGGTCCCAATGCTCCGACAGGATGCCGGCAGCCAGCAGAAGATGCAGGAGAATGTCTGAGCAGGGAGGTTGTGGGATTCTACAGCCGAGGAAGGCAGCTCCCAGCGTCGGCGTGGCAGGGCGAAGTTTTCCTAGCGACCGTCCTTTTCCGAGCCAAAGGAGTGAGAGAGCCAGCGACTGCCCAAAGCTCCCTTTTACCTGCTCTCTGGATATCGCGGTGTTTTCCCATCTTCCCACCGCCCCGCGAGAGAAACTAGTTATACGAGCTAGGGGGTAGCCACAAATTCTTAGCATAACAATGGGGAAAATTCCACAGAGAGGAAAAGGGAAACGCTCAACCCCCAACAATAATACAAAGTCGAGTAGGGTTGTAAGAATACTCTGACTATTCAATTAAAATACTCAGAAATATTAAAAAAAAATCATGATTACATAATTACATCGTTATGTCAGTTTTGCAATGAGAAACAGAACAAAAATACACAGAAACAGAACAAAGGAAATAGCACCACTGATAACAGCCTATGCATATTTTTTCTTTAGCATATTATGTGAAATGAAGCATAAAACAGTGAAAAATGGCTGTTAGAGTAGGACTGTATAATGTGTCTATCTTTTCTTTTGAAATTTATACAAAAAATCATCACGTTGACACTAAGATATCTAAATGGTAGCACTGAAGTTGAATCTAAAATATTGAAATATTAAAATATCGCTATATATTTTTGAAACTATTCAAGTGATTTTTGACAGAGGATTCTACGTTTAGTGCTGCAACTTTAAATTACTGTTGTTTCAATTCTTGTATTATTTATTTTCAGGTTTTAGGGTATAAACAGTGCTTGCAGTTTCTGTTTCGTTTATTGCTGTTGTCATGCATTGTAATAACGCATCACTCATTAGCACTTTCAGAAAAAAAGTGTTTTGAAGACTGCTTGGGACAACTTTTTATAAAATTTTAAAGTCCAGAAAAGTATGAGCTAAGTTCCCAAATGAATTATAAAAGTAGGATCTTTGGAAAAAGTGATACCTACAAAACTGAATCTAAGCAAGAGGTCATAAATGCTTTCTTATTCTGAGGTTTTGGTATTTCTTTTTAACTTGGTTGCACCACAGATACTAAGCTTGAATTTCTCAGCATTTCTGCATTTTCGGAATATACAAACACACCTTAGCAATACCGACAGATACATAGCAGAAATAAAATGTAGAAAACGTTGAATATTTTGATTTGGTCTGGGTTTCACTCCAAGTTATTAAGTACATCATGATAAATGGGGAAGAGTGAAAGATAGAACAAACTGAAAGATAACAATTGAGGTCCAATGAGTTTTACATACACAATTAAAATTCCTAGGTGACAGTGTCATTATGTTTTCATAGATTTTTGAAGACAGGTGATTAACATTATTGTTTAAGAAAAAGGATGGATATGGTAACTATATAAAGTGACTATATAAAGTGACTATATAGTCACTTTAGTTGGGCTGATATGCAGCTTTGTTATGTGAATTATCTCTGTATTTGGGCAATTTCTTTAATTAAGAATTCACAAAATGTCTGTAAGTTTTTGGAGTCTCAGGCAGGTGAGGCTGTTGAAGAGCCATGAAGATTGATATAGTAAAGAACTCTGGAGTGCAGAAACTCTAATTGTCCATTGACATTTGAATTAACCGACAAAGGGACCAGGGAGATGAATTATTTCACTACTACTGCTTCAAAGAGTTCCAGGTTCATGACGATCATGAGTGCAGAAACATGACTAATGCATACTCCTGTGACATTTGGCTTCATCTGATAGCCAGGATTCAACAGGCAGAAGCGCTTCAGTAGGCTGAATTTAGTATTATTGAGTTTATTCCAATGTAAATTATGTTAGAACAAGAAACAGTAGGAGAACAGGCTTATGAAGCAGATCTGTAAAGGTGTAAGTATCTCCTCTTTTGCCCTGAACTCCTTCCTGTTTTCAAATAACACTAAATTAATAAAACGAAATGTTTGCGCCAAATGTTTAGGCAGATAAGATGTCTCCATCAAAAACAATATCTTGAGCTGAATTAAGTGGATGAACATCCTAATCTTGTCTCAAATTCAATTCTTCAACACAACACTGTTACGCAACACCTCTTTTGTATGTCAATAGCCTCTAGTAAACCCATAAGAAATGCTGAAATTTTGCCAAAAAAATCAGCAATGATAAAGTAGCAAGTAAGTTTTATTTCTTGTGCCAATTCTATTGTTTCAATAACTTCTGTCAAATCCAAGACGAATTGAATCCTTCTTTTTGTCCTTTCCTTCAGCTGTTTTCTTTTAAACTGTAATAATCCACTTCATAAAGACCAGCTAACTTATTCTCATCCAAAGACAGAATCGACTTTTGATCCACAACAATTAATTTGAGTCTGGTTCCAAGGTTAAGCTTGTTTCTCATGAACTTGGGAGTTTGGAGAATTGTAGAAATTAAGGTTAGATGATTAGCAACATGCTTCTTATTTTTGTCTTTCACACTGAATAAATGACTCATTAAATACTTTGGGCCCATCACTGCATAGCACTTAAACACCTTCTCACATTTGAGAAAGCCAGAATGTTTAAGACAGTGAACTTAAAATCAAATGAATATTTATATTTTACAGAGTAGGATGATTATCCACCAGCTTCATTTATGTGCATACTGAAATGAATATGCAAGATTATTCTGGGCAATTGATATCATAGAATCATAGAATGATTTGGGTTGGAAGGGACCTTAAAGGTCATCTTGGTCCAACATTCCTGACATAGCAGGATCCACTAGATCAGGTTGCTCAGAGCCTCATCCAACCTGACTGTGAACACTTTCAGAGGTGGGGCATCCAAAACTTCTCTGGGCAACCTGTTCCAGTGTCTCACCACCCTCACAGCAAAGAATTTCTTTCTGATATGGAATCTCACCCTACTGTCTTTCAGTTTGAAGCCATTCCCCCTTGTCCTGTCACTACATGTTCTTGTAGAAAGTCCCTCTCCAGCTTTCTTGCAGGCTCTCTTCAGGTACTGGAAGGATACAATTAGGTCACCCTGTAGCCTTCTCTTCTACAGGCTGAACAATCCAATTCTCTGTCTTTCTCTGTCAGAAATGTGCTTCATCCCACTAATCAACTTGGTGGCTTTCCTTTGGACTTGCTCCAACAGTTCAATGTCCTTCCCCTGCTGGGGACCCCAGAGATGGGGACCATGTACATGAGTATATTAATATTAAATAAACCAAATATGTTTTACTAGGATATTATATTTCTAAACAGAATTTAGCAAAGAATCTCTGCTTGATTAATGACTAAATACATGGCAAGACAAAGGTTGAATCGATTTTGATCAAAGCACCTGTGATGTTTAGCTGGTTGAATATTAGAAAATAATATTTATCAAATAAGAAAAAAATATGGGACCTCAGATCATACCTAAATTTCTTAGATAAACTATAGCTGGGAATGGTTTATTTAAAAAATAGGCTAGCATATCCTTAAATTTATAATTTTAAAATATATACTTAAATTGCAATATTTAGTATTTTTTTAAATATATATTTAATTTAAAAAGTATGGTCCAGCCTTTTTCTGTATTTTGATATCTATTCTTAGTTCTTCTATGTGGGTTGCTACCACTTAAAAATGATATGGACCCACTGAACAAAACTATTAAACATCAGTAAAATCACTTAGTTGAGGTTTACTATCAACTGTCAAAGAGGGGATGTGGCAAGTTATTAGCATTGTGATACAGCACTTCTCTGGCAAACTGTCATGAGAACAATGAGGCAGAACATCTATCGTAAGGGTAATTAGAATAATGAAAATATGAAATAATACAGATGTAATTGCCATCCATTATAATTCTAAAAAATTAACTTATCATTTGTCTCATCCTCATTGAGCAGTGTAAAATATTTGAGTCTGAAAAAAGAAAAAGAATTCACAGCTATATTTTGTAGTATTTAGTTGGATTGATGATGAAATTTCTAAACCTATCACTAATCCAAGCTGGCACCATGAAATTATGTTTATCAACCTTGTTGTTAATGCCTAATACTGGTATTTACACATATGATGTGTAAAAAGCCAGTGTGCAAGCAATGAAATAATTATGTAGAGTAATAATATAATAATTATGAGAAAGTTATAACATTTGAAGATATCATATTATTTCAATCTGAAAATATTTGCTGTAAATTTCAAACGAAAGTGTTGTTAATCTTCAGGATATAATCCTGTGTTTCAGTTTTAAAAAAAATTTTGTTTTGAATTCCACTTTCTGAATTAATTACTTCATGATTTTATTTTCTGCATAATAATATATACAATGAAGCTGGATAATAAAATCACCAAAATAGCAGAAATTGAGGCTGAATGAAATTAGAAGAGAGTTTTTACTTCCACCTCCTTTGCAAATGTTGGGTCAGCTATATCTGTGCCATGCCTGAACAAACACCTTTACAATCTGTTCTGAGGAAGAGGATCTGAGGGAGCTGCCACAGCCTCCCAAGAAATGGCTATAGTACTGCACAGTCCCTCACTGCTGCACATCCCAACACAGATCTTCTCTTCTGTTATTTAAGGTCTGATCTGAAACCAGTTTAAGAAGGGAATAAACTCCTTAAAAATTATGTTTTGTGTATATGAACACTGCTGCTGTCTTTTCCTTTCCTCAGTCTAAATATATTTAAACCTTTCATCTTCTTTTCAGTGTTTGATTTTTCCAGACCTTTAGAAAGCCTCCTGCTCTCCCTGAGAATCTCTTTAGTGGAACCACTCCTTTGAACTTGCATTGCCCCACATTTGAAATGCCAAGGATTTGTCAGCTCTGAACACAGTAAAATCACTGTTTTATACTCAACATTTCTACTTGTGGACTCAAGAATAGAGTTTGCTGATTAATGCTGCAACCTGTTATTCTGGAAAATCCTGTTCTCTGCTGATTTTAAATATCCTCTCTTATGTGGCTTCTACTAATGTTATCAAAGCTAACAGGAGGAAGATATTCTGATATAGATTTTCATTTTGCATCCAATAAATTTGCATCCAAAACACTATTAATTTTTTTCCAGGTATTTATTAGACGACATTACAATTTCTTTAGCCTTTTAAAGCAGTAAATCTATCTAGGTAAGGTATTTTAGGAAAATAACTTCTTTTTTATTTTCTTTAGTTTTACACTATAGCATATAGTTATAATGCAAAGAAGATAAATTTTATTAGTTTCTGTGGAATAATATTGCTTTAATAATATAGTGTCTTTTCAAATTTGTAGTGAGGAAGGAAAAGAAATTTTATTTTGTGTTTTGTGGAAAGTTTTTCTCATTCAAAGAGTGGATATATTTGCTGAAATCTGTAATGTTTTCTAGGACTATTTAGGTATTTTAATCCAAACTAGAAACAATTCTCTTCTGTGCTACCCTCTTCCTCTGAATCAAAACACCAAAAATTTGATACCAACATTTGATTGTGTCCCCCTTTTAATTGTTATAAGAGGCATAGTGCAATGAAGAAGTGCTATATTGATAAGATAAAGATGTACACAATTCAAACACTGTTTATTAAAATAAATAGCTAAAATGAAAAGAAAGGTCCTAAAGAAAATTTGAGTTTCTCTTCACAGTGATCAAGAAATAAAATCATGGATAGAAAAATGGAGGCACTGACTGGGACAGTAACTTTCAGAAGCCATTTCACTGCAAAAGCCTCATAGTTCATTAAGCTAAAATAGCAATTATTGTGTCAAAAAAGAAAACCTCTGCCATTTACATTTAAGGGACAGGGTTTATAGAATGACTCAGCTACCTCTCCATGCCAGACTCATCTATTTTAGTTCTTTGTTTACGACTGACTCATTCCTATTCAAACACAGAATAGAAGATCGCAGCTTTTAAATTAAACCATGCAGAGAGGACAAGTGTCTCCAAGTAGCTACTTTTACACCTGATGTTGTAAGTGGTGTCACAGCTGAGCTTTTTGTAGCAGTGACAGAGCACTGTGTGGAAGAAGTGGTAGCTGTCTCCTTGGGGACTGCAGCTGATTGTCACCTGACTAATTGAAATTCCTCTGCAATGCCAGCTGCTGCTGGGCTGCTGTGGAGCTGATGGTCCTCTTCACTCCTCGGTCTGGCACTACTGCAGGTCTCAGCCTTCATCCCAGTGGAACAAGCTCCCGACAGCCACGTCCCCTGGGCCAGCCTCGGCGCCTGGCACGGTGCCCTTGGGCACTCTCACCTTAGCTAGGAACAGCTCACCTTGCCCATCCAAAGACAGAATTAAATACATGTAAGAGGCACATGAAACGTTAGGAGTGCTTACCTAATTAAGTCCCACATTTTCATTTATAAATGTCACACAGGCAGTAGCAGGTGAGGGGTCCAACCTAGAAAATAAAGTGACAATTTGAAGAGGTTGAAAATGAGTCATTAGTACCATAGCCAGAGAGTTTGTCTTTTGTTTGTTTTGATTTCATTTTGTTACATTTCCTTTTTTTTATGACTGCATTCCCTTGCTTGTTGAGCTATAAAAAATGAGGACATATTTTGCCTGTTTATACTCTGCTCACTCTAAGATGTTAACTGACTCATCAATAAGCATTTGTCTCGGCACTTCCCAAGCATTAACTCTTCACATTTGTCACAGAAAACAGGAAAGATTTTCTCTTTTCAAAGTTGAGCTCAAGGTTATTCTTGAAAATGGCATTCTGTTTAAACATCAGCATTTCATGGAAATTAGTATTGAAATTTTCACTTTTAAAAATGACATTTTAATTTCAAGCATCTGTAAAGAATAATTATTGACAATGATGCCAAACCATTTTGGATTACAAATATATAACTTCAGCAACTGCTAATAGGAGTTGTAAACTGACTATGTCAATGTAAAAACAGCAAATGCCATTCAAAATAGCAGTTCTTTCAATAGGATTTTTAGTGTTAATTTTTGTGTGTGTGTGTGTTTTAGAAACAGCAGTAATACTGAATAAATTACTGGGAAAGTAAAGATAAAAGAATTGGGACTTACATAACTCAGTATCTCAACTTGATCTACAGCATACATCCAAACTGCAGATACCAAGAGACCATATTCAGTATCTTCCTCTGCCAGAAGGAGGAATATGAAAGCTCTGTCCTCCATATGAATACCCTAACAACCAGATTTGGGGCTATAGAGAGGAAATACACATAAGACACTATTTAAGCAAACACATTTATGGATTCATTTGACCACAGAGATGAAATAAACATGAAACTATTCTGTATGATCATGCTTAGGACATTATTTTAGAAACCATGAAACTTTTTTTTTGATGCTAAATACAGAGAGTGATATGTTCTTTAGGAAATGGTCATTGGATATAGTGTTACTGAATACAGTATTGAAATATACTTATTTGAAGTTGGAACAAAATTCAGATGTTTATTTGCAAAAATTAATATGGTCTAAAATAAAAATTAATATGGTCTCTTTCATTCTCTAATTTCCATTTCTTTTTCCATATATTTTTCAGGCTTTTTTTTCTTCTTTTTTCCTCACTTGTTCCATCAGATTTTTCAGTGAACAAAGGCTTTGCCAGGCAGTCTATTTAATGTCTTATTATTAGCAAGATTTGCATTGTCTCACTACAATTTAAGCATTTTTTACTTCCCATTTGCCATGAGAGATTATTCTATTACTTTTTGAAAGCCTTTCCTGTTCTTGAAGTTGGAGCATCCTCAGGTTTGGAAGCCATCTCTCTGTATATAGAGTTTTTATTTTTCTTTCTTTCTTTCTTTCTTTCTTTCTTTCTTTCTTTCTTTCTTTCTTTCTTTCTTTCTTTCTTTCTC
>VZTT01063019.1:2387-13348 GCA_013400855.1 Buphagus erythrorhynchus | reverse complement strand
CTGTATACTGCTGAGCCATGAAGAGTGATAGTTTTGTGGTTTTTTTCTAGTGATGTAACTAAAGAGAAATAGAAATTCTTATTGACTGTGCCTTTTTTACAGTGTAGAGCATTTAACCAAGTAATTTATTGTAATACATCCTTGAGTTCAAAGTGTTCTAAAATATTATAAAAATAGTAAATTTTAACAAATTAACAATGTCAGCTTCATACGTATATATGTATGTATATATAAATATATGTATTGAAAGTGAAAGAATGAAAAAGCAAGAAAGTAAGAATAATTATTATTATTTCTATTTTTATTTAAGTATGTTTGACCTGAGAATATTTTGCTGCATGGGCATAATCCTAAATACACAACTTAAGCAAATACCCTCAGTTTGACAAAATAACAGAAATTATTAGTGTATTTTTTAAGTTCTTATGTTACAAAAGCTCTAATTCGGTCCACCAGTCCTCTATAAATCATGCATCTTGAAGGACTAGAATATCAAGATGCAATATAGCTTATTTAGCAGTAAAAATATATGAATAGGATAGTAAAAGCAATGTCACACAGCTCTACTTCTATTATGGGAAATACAACCAATGTGGAGAATTCTACTTTGCACCTGACTTTTCTGAGCTCTGTTGATTTGTTACAGGCAAACTGTAATTGCAACTCTTTTTGTCTTTCTATAGATGGCAATGAAAGTTGAGAGAGACAGAAAAAATCATTTTTTTCTCAGAAAATACCTTTTTTTCCTCTAAAAAGTCCACCGAAAAATTCTTGGATTTTAATAATACAAATTAAAACCATGTTTGTTAGCCCTACACTGTGAAGAATATCCAGAGGGTGGTGACATGACCTCTAAGATTGCCCACGTCCTCTGTATCTTAATACCAAGTTCTCTCAGTGGACACTTTTACAGATTTCAAGACTGGAAATAAAAGAGTAAATAAGTGCACTAACCCATGCAACACATCATGTTGTCTTTTCTGTAGCAACTAATGACTTTTGTGAATGTTCTTCAGGTGCAAGTGTTCAGGGAAATTTAATTTCCCTCACTTTCTGTAACAGCTTGCCAGCACTTAAAATGCCTATTTATAAAGTATCACTGGCTTTTCCACATCTTGTAAGCTGCTTTTGTGGCTAAGCTGGTGTGACACTGAGTAACTCAGAATTCAACCAAACAAAAAGAAGCTGAGCCATTAACTAAAAGCAAATAAATAAATAAATAAATAAATAAATAAATAAAATGCAAGCTCTGAAAATAACCAGTAGGAAGGAAAGAAATTAGACAAAAATGAAACAAAACCCCAAACTAAAACCAAGAGCAAAACAATTTGCTGTAAATACATATATATCTGTTTCATATTCACTTATTGCAGGTATAAGTGACTTTTTAATCAGTAATAAATCAAAGACAGAACACTTGTAAGTCAGAACCAATTTTTTGAATAAAATAATCTTAATATTAATGACATTTAGAAGATAATTAACAAAATGTCGATTAGAAAAATGAGTAGCCTTTCACAAACTTCTTATTAAAACATCTCCTTTGGTATAATATTTCTATAAGAAATTCCAGGAAACAGATTCTTTGAAAAAGTAAAAAAGTGATACAGTAATATTTTAACAGCATATTAATAGGCTGTTTAAAGTTTTTGTACTAATAAATTACCTTTCTACTGCAGTTCCAAGAAAAGGAGTTTCAAGCCAGTGTAAATGAATACCTGCAGGTGATAACTCCCATGACACCAAGGAAGAGAGTTGTTTGCCTCTCAGGAAGCATGATCAAGTGCTTATATAGTGCAATACTTGTATTTTTGCTTGTTCATGCACAAATCTTTGATAACCTTGCAGTGAACATGATCAAATGATTGCTTCCATGCTTTCTAGACTTCATTTTCACAAACCTCTTGGCTGTCCATGTGGCTGCTGGCCAGCAGGTGAGCTTGTGTGCTGAGCTGGGGCTGCCCCTGGAGACCAGCCCTCCTAGCTGAGCTCCCCGGAGCTGGAGGTCATCTCTGCTGCCCTCAAACACCTCTTCCATGAGCTGGCACACCTGACAGCCTGCAGAGACTTGCTGGCACCCAGGGCAGAGCAGAGGCTGCCACATGGCTGCTGCAGAAGATGCCAGCAATTGGGAACCGGAGGGGAGTACGGCCCCACTGGCTGAATTTCATGCCTAAGGCAACAAACTTATTGGTCTGAGACTAAACTTGTAAGGTCTCACCTGTATGGTGAGATTATGTATGTATGTATGTATGTATTAAACTGGTGGTGAGCTAAGGCTCTATACCCAGGTGAATACATGGGTAAAATTTTTAGTGAAGTGGTTTTGAAAATGGAGACAACAGATTTTGGAAAATCCCCAGTCTCCTAGTTCAGGGTACCTGGAATGAGGCAGCTGAAAAATAAGGGTCCTTGGGAGCTCAAGGACGGAGGATTTTGTGGTCCTACTCCTAAGAAAAGGGTGTGAACAATCCTAAAACTAACAAGCAATAAGAAAGATAAGAGAACTAGCAAAAACAGTTGGGAAAGTGGACTTCAAAACTGATTTGTCTCGTTAGCAGGTCTCATGGAAATGTCTCGTTAGCAGGTCTCATGGAAATATCACGTTTCTCTGCAAGTTTGATCTCAACAAATTCTGGCAGAATAAGGTTGCTGTAAAAGAAGTTCTAGTGGTTTTGCTAGTAAGCAAGAAAAAAAATTGAAGAATGGAGTTTGGGGAGTTGAACAATGGCCTATACTTACTATGCCATGAAGCTCCATGGTATGCTAGACAAAATAGTTCCCTGAATTTTTCTGAGTCCCTACTGTCCATGTGCTGCTTATAAGTGTCTTAAAAAGCTGGATATTTCTGACAAAATTTCTGTAAATTCATTTAACTTACATATTGTATTTAAAGAAAAGTAAGGTGCAAAAACCCATTAATAACTTGTTTAAATAGGGACAGAACATTACACTGTTCATTCTAGCATGTATCTCAGTTTACCTACTGGAGAGATAATGGAAAAGTAGTGTTATAAAAGTGGATGTATTGATGCCTTTTTGAACTTCAGCATGCTAGCAAGTGATGAGTGCCATAAAAAGTACAAGGAAATCCTTATTCTTTCTTCAAATCATAGTTTGGACACTGGGCAACAGAAAAATCCCTAGTCTTAAAAACTTAGTATTAATAAAATGCAACTTTCTATGACGTTACCTGAATGAGAGGCTGGGGGCAAAATATGTAGGAAAAATGTGACCATGTAAGAGAAGACTATATCAAAGTGTAAGTACATAAAAATTATGCTGTTTTTACTGCCATATAAATTAAATTTCATAACTTTTGACATTTTGGGATTGAACTAGATCTGTAAAGGTCCCTTCCAACCTATATGGTCTATGATTCTATAACTGTGATAGCATTGCAATGTTGATTATGTTGTTTCAGGTTCAGGCTTTCATGTCTTGACAGATATTTGCATTTTTCTGGGAGAACCTAGTAACAGGCATGCTCGTCATAATTGAAAGGAGGGTTTAGATGTTGGTAATACCTAACCATACAGATCCACAGCTCCTCTCTAATAATGTCTAATTTGATATTTTCTGTATTACTTGCATTTTCACTGATTCATACTAGCTGTTTTGTTTAGAGTTCTTTATGAAGTACAGCAAAACATTTAAAAAAATCTGTTTTAGGGCTAACTTGGATGTTAGTGAAAAAACGAATTTCACACACAAAATTGTCAAAGGAGCAGGCGATTTGAAAGCGCTTGAAAGGAAATATGGAAAACCAGCGTAGCAGTAACAAATAGGGGATACCAGGCACAGCAACATCTCAAATTCTACCCTCATTTGAGCTTAGATTGCTGAATCTCAGGCCACCTACTATGCAGAGTACTGGAACATCTTTGGAGAATAAATATCTCTTTGAGCAGAGCATAATAATGATAGTACTCGCTTTTTTACATATCATCCAAGAAATGGGAAGTTAAGGTTTTTTAAATTAATCATGAACTGCATTCCAGAACAGTAATTACAGCATGTTATTTCTAGATATAAATAAAAGAGAACAGACTACCTGTACAGGCCCTGTATATGACACTGTATAAAAAAGGACTATAAGAGAAGAAAAGGAAGTTCTGAATTCTAGGAACTGTTCAAGCATACATTGGCAACCTGACTTCAATTCCCAAGTCTTGCAATATTTAATATCTTTAACATTTTTGAAAATAGATATATTCAAAGATAACAGAGTAGTATCTTTATCCCAAAACTATAGCCTCAATACCAAAGGATCAACCTTCCTCAGTGAAAGTATTAGACAAGATTGTTTTCTTGGGAAATCTAGTTTTGAACCTTTTCTGTGCGTAATTATTTTTATCACTTGCTTCTTCAGAGGGAGGAGCTAAACCAAAGGCTGTTGTCCAACATATCCAGATCTTTCATCCAGCTTGAGATCAGTCACATTCCCTGTCCTTTGTGCTGAACTTTTGGCAGTAGCTTGTGTTAGGAAAGAACAGAAAAGGCCTGATAAATTGCCCATGCAAGGAATTATGGTGTGTTCAGATTAGAGAAGGCTTTGTCAAGGTGGTTGCTTGACCAGGATTTTTAAAGGTCACAAACAGATAAGTTCTAGTCAGCTCTCAGATTGAAGAGGTAACATCTTAGTCAGTTTTAATTAGACAGAAATTCAAATGTGTAAATAAGCACAACATTTTTTTCTAAATATTGTTACAGTTGTAGTCAAAGAAATTTTAGTCAAAAATTTCTGTTCCCAGACCAGATTGCAATGGTTTGGTGGTTATGTTGATATATCTATATCTATGTCTAAATCTATATCTTTTCTATCTCTAGCTACTGTAGAATCTGTTGCTCTCTATTTCTATTGTTGTCTCTATCTGTTGATATTTACATGTAAGTGGGAAATTCATTCATTAATAATGGTTTTGGATATTCTCCCAAAGTTGAATGAGTAGATAATTCAAGGCTAAACAAGTCACCCCACGAACATTTTACATTTAAAAGAGTGGGAAAAGTAACTCCAGAGTTTGATTCATTTGATCCTTTAAAAAAGCATCTAAATTGGACTAACTAACTTTTGCTTGACTTTTCCTAATATTATTATTCATCCAAGGCCTTTAAAGGGCTTCTAAAAACAAGTCACATACACACCCACCCACACACACCCACACACACCCACACCAAGGCACACACATATGTACATATCATTATATGAACGTGCTAGAGTTGATTATGACCTCTGAATTATTTTTCTTAGGGGTAAAATGCACTATTACATTTATGTATATAATTATATATGGCCATAAATATATAAAGATTGATAAAAAGTCTATATATACAACTGAACTGGTTTTTTGTTTGGTTTTGTTTTGTTTGTGCTACAGTGTGTATGTATATGCACACAATAGATAAAATAGTTGTCAAAACAATGAAAATAGTCTGAGGTACCTCAGCAGCAACTAATTCCAAATGTGACATTTAGGGGTAAAGTACATGGTAAGAGCATTCATTTGGTCTATAAATTGCCAAAATCTTACAGCTACACTACTTATTAAAAAAAATAGCATGCTGTGCTCATTATGTATTGGGGAGCATATAAAGTAAGTTCCTAGTTCCTATAGTTATATACATATTGCTTCTCCCCAGATTCATGTTGTGTAGCATCAGTGACTTCAGCTTATTTTAACTAATATAAATTAGGTTAGAATCTAGACAATAGTTGAAGTGCAGTTGTACCTTTCTTGGGTAAGTAAATATCTGTTTATTTCTAAAAATCAATTTTTAGTGATAGAGGAAGTTTCATCTATTGGATAAAATGATTTCTAGATTCTTAATATTAAAAAGGCTGGTGACCACAGCTTCCTCAAAGTAGGCTATAAAATGGTTTTTATTTGCTTAGTTTTAACTCTGTATTGTGTGTATGTGTCAGAATCACAAAGTTCTACATAACTTTGAAAGCACTTTGTCCTTGAAGTAGAAAAGAATAATATTGGCTTCATTTTTTTCTATTTAATTTCTGCTTTTCCCATCCAGCAAGCTAGTCAAATAGAGTCCGCTGCACGAGTAAAACAGATGACAGAGGAGCACATCACTCTCAATGTCCTTGGGCATATTTTGTTGACTTTAAATAGTATCTAGCACTTCATGACAGAAAATCATTTCCATTTCAGAACTTTAAAAGTTGAAATAACAGAAGAATAGGTAGGCCTATAGTGGTTCACTAAATACACAGTAAGAAATGCTCCAAAATATGTCCTTGTCTGAAGTCTTTCATGTATCATTTAATAAGATGAGAACCTGAATTGCAGTTAATAGTAAAATATAATTCTTTAATTTTTAAGGAAAAAAAACTTCTTTTCTTCCCTCTCCTACTGAACTATACAGTAACATGCTGACCAGGACAGTTCACATTTTATTGGTCTAAGAGAACAAGTATAAGAATCTGCCACAGCATATTGTTCTAAAACTAACAGTTCATTAGTGAATGTGAGTTGGCACTCTTGTATTAAAGACTTTTGTATATTTGTCTGTTGAGGACAAAGAAGGATGGAATTTCCATTCCTTTTTTTTTTCTTTTCAAGAAAGTTCTTACAATGTGAGTTATTTTATTCTATCAAAGTTTGGAAGTATAACCTTTCCTATGTGACATACAAAATATGCTGTAAATTGTTACAGACTGTTATGCTTGTAGCTGGTTTATGTCAATTAAACTATTTTCAGCCATTATAAAAATACTTTTTTCCTCTTGTTGTCCATTTTCAAAGAGAGACCTTAACTCACCTAAATTTAGAATGTGTCTGCATCCAAGAAAGTCACTTCTGGCACCCTTCAAAGTAAATAAAAAAGAGAACAGGCTCTTTTAAGGTGTCATCTGATAGATGAGTACATTCAGATGACATCACATTAATTTAATCCTAAAGTGTTTTCCCATTCCTATTGACTATAAAGGAACTTTAGATGTCAGTGTCAGACACAGAAGCCTCCATTTTAGGCTCTTCATTGGTCAGATTAATCCTTTTAAAAATGTTCACTCTCCATCTACAGGGTCAGTCAAAAGGAGCCAGTACAAATGGAAGAAAGAAAAAAAGCCACTTGCTGAAAATGGGGCCCATAGCACCTACCTGGCATTCTCTGCTCTGCCTGCTGGTGGAAACTTTGTGCAAAGCATATGCATCTTTATCCTATCACCAGCCAAGATATTCACCAGTGTTCCTGTGACTTAATTTCAATGTTCTGAATCCTCACAGACAGAACAGTTTAAAGATTTTTACATTTTTGACTAATGAGCAATGAATTCTCAATATGCTTTTTCTAGATAAAGCTTAACTTATTAAAGATAGCAACAGTGTCACGTGTTTGCATGAATGGAAAATCAAATACCAATCAAAAGTCATTAATTCACTAAGATATTATTTCCAAAGAAATGTTAAGAAATATTACTCTTTTGGAGAACAATCAATAAATTCTGAGAAAAGTAAGATATTATAATCAAATAAGCAATGAATTATGAAGTACTTTCTGAGCTGCAAAATATCTTTAAAGTCAAGTTTTCCAGACATTTGAACATTTAAATTAAGTATGTTTATGAAGTAAAACACTTAACTTTACATACTTTATTTTGAAATTGCTGCTGCATATTCTTAAACACAAAATTAACCATATGCTGACACGCTCTTTTGACTAGTTTATCTATTTGATATGTGGGTAGACTGGAAAAAATACACATTAAAACATCTAATACATGACCAAGTTTTCTACAGAATCAAAATAAACCTCTATTACAAAGTGTCAGCAATATAGCATAATAATAATATAGCAATAAACATTAAAAAGATATTTGGATATTTACAGGTGACCATTGGAGAACAGCTTAAGAAGTTATTTCTCAGTGAAAATTTCATCTCTCTTACTACCATACCTAATCTACTGCAGTATAAAGTAAAATGGGTAAAATTTAAAATGAAATTATCTGGAGTGCAAAATAAACCATTTTTATTTCTGCTTTGAATATGTTAAGAATGGGCTGACATTCTGTCACTTTTCATGGAATGAATAGAGGTTTAAAAGAAAAGGAATCTATACAAACCAGGTATAAAGCAGATTGATTTTTTAATACTTGGATAGGATTAGATAATTCTCAATGCATCAGAAAATGTGAAAAACAGTGCTAACTCAATGAAGTCACCTCTTCTGCTAAGAACAGCAAACATGGAAGCATTTTGCCCATTGTGGATAATATGCAATAAAAGTTTATCTCAATTGACAGGGCGGTTTCTCTGTACAAAGCATGACATTAATTTTCCTGTGTTTTGCGCCTCTCATGTAATAACCTGTATATAGTTGCAATGGTGGAACTCTTCAACCTTGGCACATCAGCCCTGATTTCTCAATTGTAAGTTGTTTCATTCTAGTGTTAAAGAGACTGGCTGTCAAAAAAACCCACTCAAATCTTTATTTCAAATGAAATATAAATATTCAAGAGTATGAGAAGAAAATCTGGTAAGAATTAAAAAAAATAGTGAAAGATCACATTGTGGTTTATTTTCTCAATATCCACACTTTTAACCTTCTTAATTCCTGTCACAATACATACATAGAAGCTTTGCAAAATGACTCTTTCTGTCAGCAGTGGAACCAACAATACTTTTATTACTGCAGGTTTTGTTTCTTTATACTGAGGTTCTGTGTGGATCCTCAAAAGTCTACTGTAGCTTTTTCTGTCTTGCAGTGTTGCCTGTGGGCATTAGTGTGTGTCTTCTCAGTATTTAGCCACTAGTTCTCATAAAATTTGCTGTAATCTAGTCTTTTTCCTTTATTTCTGTCACTCATATTCCTCTGAAAGAAAAAAGACTCAAATTAGTCAAAGGTTGAAAAGGATCTGGTTTTTTTTATGTAGTATGTGGACTTTTTATCTTTGTTTTGGTTTTGATTGTTTCTGAGGGTTTTATTTTGGGGGGAGGGTTGTTTCATTTTGTTTGTTTGTTTTTCAACAATAAAGTATATCATGGTGTAATTAAAAATACTTTATTTACCAAGAGGGAGAGGGGGAAGGACAGGCACCCAACCCCCTTGAAAACAGAGAAAAAATCTTCACTATTATTACTGATATTCTAAAATCACCACTACTTTCCTTAAAAACCTAGTGTGCTGTTAGCATAAATATGCATTTAGAGATCTCATTTCTAGAATCTGCAGAGACTTCTCACTCACCAGTAAAATGTTTTAAATTGTATAGGTGAACATATAATTTATGTGCTACAAGCCTTTGACAGTATCTTGAGGTCAATTACAATAAATCTGATTTTATTTGTGGATGATCGTCTACCAAAGGTGCAAAGATGTTTAAGCTCTTGCAGGCCTCGGGACCCCTTCCTGTCTGACTTACTCATCTTAAGAGCGCTCCTGAAGCAATCCTCAATTGATTTTATTTTATAAACAATACCAAAACATTTTAAATTTGTAATCAGGCTTCTTTAGAAAATCACTCAGAGCTTGACTCTCCAGAGACATGACCTACATATAGGTCATAACATATGGTAGAATGGGGTGAGTGGCTGAAGCTGTGTCTAGTGAAGCTGAAAAAATAGGCAAAGAAGTGATGTCTACCTATCTGTCTGAGCCGACTCTTTCTTTCCAAAATAACCATGAAGGAGACGAGGGAATAATCCTACAACAAATGGGATGTTGTGTAATTATCTTCCACCTGGATCCCTAACACTGGGGACTTCCTTGAGTGAGGAGGCAGCAGAGCCCCATAAGATTAATGTAACATGCATCAGTTGACAGATTCTTTGGTGCTGTACAGCTTTTGTGATTCAGATCTCCAGCAAAAGCTGAATTCACTTAATTAGTGATTTCAGGCCCTATGAAAATGTAAACATGAAGTGATGTGATAGAGAAACATATACAGAGAAGTGGTTTGGGTGGTCTGTAGACTGCATTTAGACCCCATTCGATAGCAGGAAAAACTATGACTGTCTTAAGACAAGAGTGTGGTTGTAACTGGGCTCAGCTGCAGAGGTCACACCCCCCTGTAGCACCAAGTACCCCCAGAGGTAGCTGAGTCCATCTCTGTCCCAGTGATACGTATGGCACTAAATAAGATGAAACCAATCTATAGTAACAATTTTAATGTGTTTGTTTCTCAGAGCCTGGCCCATGTGTTTTTAATTGGGCACAGCTCGAGGGTTACTGAAGTTATACTGTTAGCTTATGCTACCCTCACACTGATTGACTGACTTGGCCAAAGTTGACAAAATGGCCCAACTGACAAGCTAATGTGCATTGAGAGCCACACAGACCAGTCCTTCAGACTGGAATGACATTCTGGCTGCACATTTGACCACAATCCACAGGGAACAGGTGGAAGACAAAATTGTTTTGATGAGATTGGAGCTCTGTAACACTGTGGAAGTTGATACGGAGGCATATTCATCCTTCCCAGCTGGTAGGAGGGCTTGGTCAGGTATCCCAAGGAACATGAGGTTCCCACCTCTGAACCTGCCATCAGCCATGGTGGGAGAGAGGGTGAGAGTAGCAAGGAAGAACAGGACACTCTCTGTTGCCTACCTCTCTCACCCTGGTGAGCAGCACAGGTCTGGCAGGAGACACCAGTGGGGAAGGTCCTGGACAAAAGTCCATCATGTCCATGTTGTGGAAGCCAGACATACCAAGTACTAGGGCAAACTGACCATTTAAAAAGATGCTATGAGAGATTTTGTTTCAATATGCAAAATGTGTGAAAACAATTAGAAAACATCACAGTGTTGCCTGCCATTTCCCACAATATAAAGGGGATGCTGAAATGGCTCCCATTAGAGAATGGACTTGTGAGGTGTGTGGGAAAGGCTTTAAAACAAAACTTGTCGTGGGACAACATAAAAAATTAGTGCAACCTAATTAAGTAATTAAGTAATTACTTGTTTTGAGAAGAGTTTTATCCTCTAAAATTCTTTTCCCACACA
>VZTT01063018.1:6355-27063 GCA_013400855.1 Buphagus erythrorhynchus | reverse complement strand
CAATTTCAGTTTTCTATATTTCCAGCCTCCAGATGGTGCATGCTTGGAGAATTTATTAGTCTTTGGGGAATAGTCTATCAAACCCTACCATTCTTTGCTTTACCATGGCAAATTAAGATTTGAGGGGCTGTGTGGCAACAGCAAAGCTCCTCTTCAAGACTCTTCTACAGTTCCATATCAAGAGAGTTGAAACTCCATTACTTGTCTATCCTCAAAAACAGCAATATCATGGTTTTGCTGAGGTTTCATACCTATCTTCCCCACAATGTCTGTTTGAGATCATTTCAGGTCTCTGGATCAGGCATGGCAGACTCAAAAAAACCTTTAAATTTCAGAAAACTGCGAGTATTGGATAACTTGATGTAAAGAAAGTCCACTGTGACTGCAATGTATATTAGGTAATGATCTGAAAAGTTTAAGTAATATAATTGAATAGAAATATTTTATAGAGAAAATTAATTTTTAAAAGAAAATCAGTACAGAAGTGAGACTCCATTTTTTCATGCAGAAACTAGAATGATTCTGTAATTAAATTCCATTCAGGGATCTCATTGGTTTAGCAGCAGTCTATATTTTAACCTCATTTTCTAACAGCTCAGTACAGCTAAATTTGCAGAACATCACTATTTATGAAATTGCATTGAAATCACAAAACCAGCCTGTACAAAGAAATGAAAACTTTGCAAATTCTTTTAGATACTCTACTAAAGAGTATTTCTGCAAACAAAGATAGGCATAGCTGGAAAATGAATTTATCAAGCCTTCTGCAAGCTGCAAATGCTGATACACTTGTCGACAGCTAAAGGCTTCCTTAATCAATTAACAAAAAGTGATGATAAAAGGTTAGTCTCAGGAAAACACTACAGTAAATTGCAAATTATATATGGAGAAGTAAAACCATGCTTAATATGAGAAAATAAGCTCAATTTAAGAAGCAGCAGTGGAATTATTTGATTTCATTTTCCACTTTCAATCCATGCAGCCAGTCCTTCCATTTCCAACATGAACACTTAAATGTAATCCACATTATTGATAGCTCAGATTTACTCACTGCTACCTAATAATTATAGAAAGATTTATATATATCAAGTGATATGTTTTTTTAATAAACTTGTAGAATTTAATCACCAGGCAAATAATTTCTATGACTTCTGCACACAGCTGTTTAATTTCTAAGTTTTTATCAAGTTAAAACATAGGAGCATTTATTTTTTACATATAAAAAGTAAGGGAAGATGGAATAGCAGAAGCATTACATATGCCTCAGGAATACAAGTAGGTATCATGTAATTATATTCAGCAGACATGTACTTGTCCATCTTAAATATAAGCAGGAACACTCTGATAGTCTTGGTTTGCCAGTACTGCACCAGATTATACAGACAGATTATTTTAAGACATCAATATAAGTCTTTGAATTAACTATGAGGGACCTAATTTCAGTATTGTGTGGGTTCACTGAGTTTAGGGGCTTTGAATTGGTATTTCCATTCCCTGAAGTTGTCTTTTGGTCTTTCCTGTCCATCTCTCTTCTCCCCTTTATAAGCAGCTGTCCCACCACACTTCTTCCTCAGCAATACATCCTATTTCTCCATTATCCATCTTTTCTAAGAGTAAATTTGGTAATAGACAGGGAAGCAGTCCTGCTTGAACCACTCCTGCTGCACATATTCAGACAACTGGATTGTTCTCTTCCAAGCAAAAAGTGGAGGCTAGACAGACATCCATGGGGTACATCAGGTGAGACTCCTTCTTCTGGGAACCTGAGCCCCTGTACTAACAGCAATTTAATCCTGGCCCTGATAAGTTGATGTGAACATGCACAACTAAGTCACCAGCTATAAATGTAAAATATCCATGACTTTTGCAAATTGAATGAATTATCTTTTTTGGTCCTTTTCTATAGCCAGTCTCCAGCAGGCCATGGTTCAAGCAGTGCTTTAGTACCATGGCTGCCTGCAGTCCCTCTGAAATCATCCCCTCCCCTTTTGCCCGGAGGCAAATGGCCAGAGCAAACACATTCCTTAGCAACCAGGCTTTGGATCTTCAGAACAAACACTTCTTTGTCTGATTTGCTTTACCTGTGCATACAGATTTCTTTGAACTAACCACTAACAGAGCAGCTCCACTTGTTCTGTGCACTGCTAGAAGTGCCTCCTGCATGCACAGGTACATTATAATTGCTACAGACTCCCTCCCTAAATTCTTCTGTCTCATTTCCAGGCTGAATTCTGCTTTCTTCCATTATCCCTGACATTCATAGTGACTCCAGTGTTCTCTGAGTTACTGGGGATTTACACATCTGCAACTGAGGGCAATGTTTCTCTCCCCCATGGCTCCTCTGCAATGCCTTCACAGCAAGTAGCTGAGCTCAGTATTCCGATTTGAGACTCTCCCTTTACAAGGAACTGCTGGGATAACGGTGCTCAACAGACCACAAGGAATGTCACCTCCCAATAGCTGAAGCTATATTGAAATGGTTATTGATTGTGTGATTAAGCTGTACTGGGATCACGTTACTGAAGGGGTGGTGCATGGAGCAATGGGAAACTCTCCACAAAACCTCTCAGGTCATAGCTCCAGTGCTTCATATTTTTGTAGGGTAACATATGCTGTGAAGTACTACAGGCTTCAGCTAATCTCCATTACCAGTCTGTGAGACAGGCAGGAAATATTATCTTCCCTAATTTAGGCCTAAAGTAACCCAGATGAGGAAGAGCCTACAGCTACAGATGGATGTAATAGGAGAAAGAGAATTAAAATTTGAAATCTCCTGGAGCCAACTTCCCAGCTTCTCCTTCCAGGCTGCATCACCATTTCTGATCATGATGTTACTGTAAAACTTATACACAAACCTGGCTTGAACTACCTCCCATAAGCAGCAGCTTGAAATATAACAGAAAGAGAATAAAAAATAATGATTTCTCATACTACAAAATTTATAAATCAAATTTTGATATTTTGATAAACTCCAGTATGTGGGCACTAGAGGATAAAGAAGATGCATGAAATTAAATTAATTACACTTTCAAATAAAGGCAATATTAATAGGTTTCATTAATTTTCTATATGGAAAGCCTACAGAAATGCTAAATAACAGTATTTCTAATAACAACATGTTGATGCTTTTTTTAGCTGAGTTTATTTAACATTTCTTGATGCTGTGAAAACCAATTTATGCAGAAACCCCCCTCCCCCCCAGCAGTTAGAGAGACTTGGTTATTCCACCTCCCATTGCAGTGAAGATTTCAATCTTACTTTTTCTGAAAGCATCTTTAAAGAATTCTTCAAGCTGTCTGGAGAACGTTGGCTTGCAGAACTAAGCAGCAGGTCTGCATGGCTTGATATGAGAGGTTGCAGATGATTGATGTTGCTGAGAACTTCTTTTGCCTTGGCTGTGTTTTCAGGTGAATAGTAAATACACTGGTATCCAGTACTGTGATAACAGAGAGTCACATAATGTCAAATTCATTTCTGCCATTAATAGCAATGCTTACCGTGCTAAAAATCTTACCACTACTTTTGCAAAAAAAAAAAATGCCAGATGCCTGAACTTTATAGATACCACTGAAATGCTCCTGCCTTTAAGAGTAAAAACAAACCTTTCCTTGAACAGTAGCATAAAGCAGACTGCCCACCACCGCATGCTCCAAGTAGTACAGTACAAAATTCCTTCAAATGACTGAACATAAAACCCCTACATTTTTATGTGTTTCTTTTAAATGCTGTAATTCTAGAGAGAGAAAATATCTGAAAAAAATCAGGTAATAATACCAAAGAGCATAAGGCTCCTTATTTTTCCAACTGAACTCCCCAACAGAGTATTAAACACCTCACTAAGTCTTTCAAAATGGGCCATTAATGTTTAATTGATCAGTGGCCCACACTGTGTTTTGACTAGCCTCAGTCATGTCCAGGAAGTGATGACAAATCGAGTTATCTCCAATAAAAAACAGGTGCCTGATTTGCAATAGACACAGCAATGGGCCGTGGGAGTTAATTACTACAAAACTGCACAAATGCACACTGCAAACTTCCTACTTTCAGCTGTTCAGACTCCTGCAATTGTTTTGCAGGACTTCTTCTTCTATCCCTCTTTCCTCTTCCCCCCTTACTAACTATGCAATATCCTCCTATACCATGGCTCCCAAACACCATCTCAGACAGCATGCACACAGCCACTGGCTCTTGCTGCTGTGCACAGCTCCTCACTTGAACCTCTTGCACATAACTCTTCCTTTTATAAAGCCCTGCTTCAGTCCTGCAGAGAAACTAACCAAAATCTTTTGCAGCTTCAGATTAACACAGGAAAAAAAGAAACCAAGCACCTGCTGGCACATCACCAATGCCAGAGGAATGTACATACTACTCCCAGCTGGTTCTGTTTGTATCTCCCTTCTCTCATCTTGTGTCTTTTTGTCATAAGTACTTCAGTCCCTTCAACCCTTTCCCCCTGAATTCTTTAATTTTGCATACCAAGACCCAAATATTGACACTTGTGTAATCCTCTGAACTTCATGCATTGTGCTTCCTTTCAATCTTTTTTCCAGATATCTTCACTCCCCCACTTCCCCTTTGTGTCTTCTATTGAATAACTTTCAGTTCCTTCTCATTAGTTTTCTACAAATTAGAAATTAAATCTTGATAGGCCCCTTCCAATTCAGAATTTTCTGTGATTTTGGCAAATAAGGATAGCTTCAAGCAGTCTTAAAATTAAGGCTCTTGCTTACATATTTTACTGAGTTACAGTCCCAAATTCCTCAATAACCATTCTATTTTTCTGTCTTTCACCAATGTCTTGATTTCTAGATACAATTCTTTGTAGAGGCAGGCAGGATGAACGGCATCCAAGTGAGCAAAGCTCAGCCATGCTACCAGCCACATCTAAATTACAATGCATTTCCAACTTACATGAACTACTAGACTCATGTCTAATAGAAGTCATAATTCTGAGTATTTCAGCAAAATGAATCATATAAACTGTCTCTCCTAATGAATAAGGCAAAAAACAAAAAAAGAAAAATTAAATAAATCTCTGTCCCTCTGAGTAATGAGGAAACTGCCACAGTTCTACCTTCAAGGTGGTCACACTGTTAATGAGATGGACTTGCAGAGTCAGACCTAGCACTACATCCACTGGAACACTCAAGCTACCAGGTTCAGTAGACACAGCAGAGACAAAGAGGAATAGTCTATGTTACTGCAGTGAAGACATAGTCTTAAAAGTCTTGATGCTTCTCTAATTCCCCACCAGGCTTCTCCCTCCCTTTATCAAACAGTCTTTTTTGCAGGCTGAATCTGGCTAATGCTGTTATCAAGCTCACCATGCACATACTCTTTTCTGGGATTTCCCTCAGTCTTTAAATCCCACATAATTTGCACTGATCTCCCACAGCTCTAAGCTTCACTGAATATTGCAGCAGAAAAGCTACAGACACTGCTGCAAGAAAGAGGGGAGAGTGACACTAAAGATGTGGGCAGCTCTCATTGCAATAAAGTAAACCATAGCTTTTAAGTAAAGGAATTAGTGAAGAGAGAATGACTCTTCAGAATGAAGTGTACTACCAGACTTCCTTATTTGGCTAATTTAAACATTTCCGGAACCCCAGAAATCATGACACAACTTCAAATATTTTGTTTCTCTCATAATTTGAGGGCAACTTCCTCCATCCCCCTAGTAAAATGTGTAATTATTTTTCAGAAACACATTTGGGAGTATTTAAAATTTCTGTTCTCTTCATGCTGTTGCATCTATGACTAGCTGAGGTTTTCTGTGGCCTAACCCTTAATGAAAAGACATTACAACTTACAAGACAGTGACATTCCCTCATCTACAACTGCTTTTAAAGCTTACAGCTGCATATAGCTCTGGTATGTGAGTACTGTTAGAAGAGGCAGTTGCCAATAGAACTTACAGAGAAACTCTTCACAGGTGTCCTAAGGCACAAACTAGATGAAACTTTTGCATTAGGGTAAAGGCCACATGGGTAGGTCTAGTGCAGAGTATCAGCAGCAGAATGAAAACCTACCTCTGATATGTAAATTATGACTCACATACCTTTTGAAAAACTCTATAATAATGCCTTCTGGGTTAAGTTTCAAAGTTTTCACTAAGCATATAAAACCACATTTGATCATTTCCGTACATTGGCACCATCATTAACTATGAACACATGACTGTCAGCAGTTATTTCAGTATTAAAATTGCTTTAAGGACATTCTTGTGTAATTCGATGTCTTGGGGATGGTTTATATCCCACATACATTTTGGGTTTTGTTTTTGTTTTGTGTCCAGAATAGTCACTGCCTCCCCTGGCTCTGGGAGTATCACAATGAGTGAGGGATAGCTCAGGATCCTGCAGGGCTTGGGGGCCAGGTGCCCCTTGCCCTAAAGCTTTTGACTGTTTCTTTTCTTTTTTATTTGGCACCATGACTGGGGCTTGCCAGCTTGCTTGGGAGCCCAGGGTTGGTGTGTGCTGCACCAAGAGCCGGAGCCTTCCCAGCCAGGCCGTTCCCTCTGCATGGTGGCACAACCCCAGGCCCAGCCATTGCTGGTGAGCTATCCAAGGGAGCCATCCCCTGCCCAGCCCTGCTGTTTTCTGCCACTGCTTTGGGCTTTTTGCTACACTTCAAGCTGACATCCCGTGTCTGCTTGACCCTGTAGCTCCTGGTACAGCTTTGGGGTTTTTTCTACACTTTGTTTGTCATTTGTCTCCTGGGGACTCCGAGACCGGCTCCTTCCCATGGCTGTGCCCAGCAAAGCCCTTCTCTCCTGGGGCACTGACACCAGCTCCTTCCCATGGCTGTGCCCAGCAAAGCCCTTCTCTCCTCTCTCCTCTCACCCCCGCAGCCGCCATGGCCATGTGGGGGAGAGGCGGCTGAGCCCGCGCCACAGCGCCCCCTGCAGGAGTGGAGGAATCATCCCCGCCCTGCATGGCCGGGAGCCAGCAGCGCCCCCTGCAGGAGTGGAGGAATCATCCCTGCCCTGCCGGGAGCCAGCAGCGCCCCCTGCAGGAGTGAAGGAATCATCCCTGCCCTGCCTGGCCAGGAGCCAGCAGCGCCCCCTGCAGGAGTGGAGGAATCATCCCTGCCCTGCCGGGAGCCAGCAGCGCCCCCTGCAGGAGTGGAGGAATCATCCCTGCCCTGCCGGGAGCCAGCAGCGCCCCCTGCAGGAGTGAAGGAATCATCCCTGCCCTGCCTGGCCAGGAGCCAGCAGCGCCCCCTGCTGCCTGTGCCTGGAACTGCACCAAAGGGAAAGTGCCTGACAGCAAGAAGATGAGCGGGTGGGTTCTGGTTCTGTTATTCCTTTCCCCACATCTGTGCCTGCAAGCCCTGCAATTTCAAACTAATAATAATTTGGAGGATAGGGAGTCATATTTTCCATTCCAAGGGAGATTCCTGCCTTCCTTAGCAGACACCTATCCCTCAAAACAAGAAAGTGGAATAAATATTAAATTGGCTTCATTCTAAATTCTAGATTAACAAAGTTTTTGCCCGAGTATAAATAATGCAATATGGTAAATTTCTAAATTTATAATGAACCTCTGAGTTACTCCACTCCTGCTGTTAACTGTGTAATTTGTGTCACTTAGTTAAATTGTCACCATCTGGGACCGGCTTAAAAATCTTCCAACAATGAACATTTGACCTCCCATTTTTCACAGTCGAACCCACAGACACTAGCATCAAGAATACAGTCAAAGCACAGACAGCAAGTGCATCTACCCCTAGACAACTTAAATTTTATGCACATTACTGAAGATACTGATTCAGTGGCTTACTTATGGATCACATGTATTCTGTCTAAAGTGGGAACTTATGATCAAAAATAAATTGCTACATTAAAAACTCTGGATCATTCACAGTCTCAGGAAATAAAACTAAACCAGATGATCAGAGCTGAGGTTGTGAAAACAGACTTGAAAGAAACTAGAAGTTTGAATTACTTTGGTTTTTTATTTCCTTAAGATTCCTTTGCCACCTTGGAAATTCTAACTTTGAATACGGAATGATGCTATTAGTTCTGTCTATGATGATCAAATGTCCACAAATCCTTATCTTGAGGCAAATGGCTAAGGCTGTATGCACAGAACATTTCCTACTGCTCCTCTATTTTTCTTCATTCCTAACTCCATGAAGTCCAATCTCTTTTTCTCACATAAATGTATACATGCAAAAAATAGGGTAAAGTGAGCAAAGAAAAACATGAAAAGTGTTAGGCATGGCAGGCATTTCATTTGAGAATAAAGGTTAAAATTAGATCCAACACAGATCTTAATTATTTCAACATCTCTGGGACTTTCTGTGAAATGGTACCATTTCTGATTCCTCAGAGAATGGAAATGGGTTGAAGGCTACAAAATTCAGGCAATAGGAACACAGAATATTGCAACATTAATAAAACCTGGTCACCAAACAGGTACATTACTGAAGGAGCACACCTCATATCTCTAATAAAAATCTAGGCCTCAAACAGAAATAGTCCTTTTAGACTGTTCAAATCCAAAATAAATTATTATAGTTTTGGGGGGGGGAAAAGCCTAACAGAAAATTATTTTCTGTAGTGTTCCAGTTTTAACATTTTGTGAATTTAAAACAGGGTTATTTCCAAACAGCAGCATGCTAGAAATAATGTATAAAACCCACAGTGAATCACAGCACCTAATGCAGCTTGTTAGGACACCTCTTTTTCTTGATGGTTAGAGCTGGGACATTAAAAAATTTGCAATCATAAGTCGATGTGTTTTGGTTAAAACAGAGATGATTAAATTAGATTTTAAATAAGAAAAAAAAAGTCCTTTGTGTATCTTGAAAGTGATTTATGAACACTTCAAGCAGTGAGGCATTATATGGGTATAACTTCGACAATGTCTGATTTAAATGTTTCTGCACAACTGAGCTCTGAAAACAATCATTTGCTGTGCCATCTAGACTGATGAGAAGACAAGCCCTTCTATTGCTGGAAGGAGAAATAATCTATACTATCAAGCCAAAAAAGACTGTATCTGAACAACTGGCTGACTTTCTCTTTTATACAGAAATAGGAAAGGAAAAAATGAAATTAACATACCGATATATAATGAAAATTATTCTAAAATAAATGTATATCATACACAAGTAATTAATATTCTGCAATTATTTACCATATTTAATCATCATATTTCAGTTATTTTAATGTAAATGCTATCAGGCCTTAAAATTTTTAAAAAGTATTAAATTTTCTTACTCATCTTATGAAATTCACTACTTGCTACTAAAGGGACAGACATACTAGAGCCATGCCTCATAGACTTGACTGATGTTTATAGTGAAAGGGTCTTTGATCTGTCTTTTTGGTACAGATGAAGATTACTATGTGAATGGGTTATAAAGCAATGGAACAGGCTTCAGATCACATATGAGAAAGTTCTATATTTTTCACTGAAATGCCTTTCTTGCTTTTATTTCAGACCATTTTTTTTTCAATACATCTTGAAAAAATCAATTTTTTTAAAAAATTGAATATGACCTTCCTGATTGTAATAAATGAGAGATTAATTGCAAAAACACTGTATTTTTTGTAAATATTATTATACAGTGCTTTCCTTTTGTGTCTGCATATTCTGTGTAGTAGAAAACATGCCAGAATGATCTTGAGATACATATTTTCCACATTCTTCTGTTTGATAAACTTTCACACAACATATGTCCCAGTCTCGTTTTTGTTTGGGAACTCCAAATGCTACCAGATAGCAGTTCCTCTTGTCTGTTAATTCCACAAGTCTAAGATTGAGCAAGAAATATTTTGCAATATGCTGACACTGCTGAATATTTTGATAAACTGTTCTAATGATCAGACTGAAGGTCAAAGACATGCAAAGCATTCTATCACAACTTGAAAGCTACCAGGGTTGCCTGAGAACTAATCTCTTCCCACATCTTGCTCTAGGTCTTCAGCTCAGTTAGCCTAGAGGAAATGGCTGCTGAATCTGCATTTTTTTCTGTTAGTTCTATAATCTGACTGATTTCTCAAGGTGTCACTTCTTCCTTTAACAAAATCTTCAGAAAATCTGCCCCTGTCGTAAAACAGAAAATTTAAATTGCAAAAGGTGCCCCTGGGGATTCTATGTGTCCTCAAAGCATCTTTATGCAGCCAAATAAACAGGTGCATGCAAAATAGCACTGTTGTTGTCACAGCGAAATAAATTTCTACATTATAAGATTGGGAATGGTCCTTTCAAGTATTTATTTAAAGCAGACCCCCTCTTGAATATTCATTAAATGAGATTGTATTGAGAGCTTGCTTACCCCTGTCTTTCAACTCACACAACTTCTTGAAGTTGAAAAACCAAAACATGGAGTTTTCTCTGAGCTGCCCTCAAAGATAGTATGAAAGATGAATTTTGGAGGCTTCCTCCTTTCTGCTTTGTGGGAATTCACACACAAGTGACCATTTCCCCAGCTCTGGCAAGTTCTTAGCTGAAAACTACAGTGCACTGTTTCCAGTGCTCTAACTTAAGTTTGCTAGCCTGACTCAGGCTCTATTTTTAGGAAGAGTCTGACAGGATAGTAACATAGCTACTCTAGTTATATCATCCTGAAGAGAGACTTTTGCTTTTCCAGGCGAACCCAGAAACACAAAGGAAACTGTCAGAGTAAACTTCTTGTACCCTGTCCTTAAAAATTGCCAAAACACAGGTGCTTCTGAGGGATGCAGGCAAATCTAAGCAGCAGGGCAAATGTAAGGTGATGTGCAGGTTCTTGAAACAGGTCTGAAATGCCTTGATAGAACCTGCACAAAGCTCTGACCCATCATCTCCTCTCCTCTATTACCAGCAACTAAGAAACGTGGGCATTGTCTAAGGATGCCTATGAGATACTGCAATGTGTGTCCTTCCAGGAATACATTCTCTTCCTTATAAAGCATTTTCTCTTTTCTCCAATAAAGAGAAATCACAGAGAATAATTTATCTCACAGCTATCCTCCATTTTGGGTAGTTGCACTCTGCCAGCATGGATATGCTAGAGGACCGAGCTAGTGAGAAATGGTTCATTTTCTGAAAGCTGAGCACTGTGAGAACTGTAATGTTCTTTATATCATATGACTTTAAAGGATTATGTCTATTATATGATTTATATCTTGCGGCTCCAGTAATAAATTATTATGCTAAAAACCCACATACCACCATTGCAACCACATTAATCAGGTAGTAAAGGAGCAGATACTTTAAGAAATGTCTTTAGACATTTTCTTCAGCAGAAAACATGTACTTTGTAGGCCTCCATATGATGGGGATAAGGCTGCCCATACCAATTTGCTGACAGCAGAATATTAGCACAGTTCATTGATGTGTCTTACATGATCAATGATGTACATGTTTCATTGGCAGATTTCAGCATCAGAGGTGGTCAGGGAAATGAAAGATTTTTGAAGATTTAACAGAATTTTTATATTCTATAGGGCAAGCAAGACCCCCTCAATAATACAGCTTTCAAAGCAACTAGATCTGCCGGGTTTTGTTTGGTTTTAATATTGATGCCAACTCCCATTCAACCTAGAACTCAACAGCATATTGGTATAATTTCCCTTTTATTCTTTAAGATATTGTATCCATGAAACTTTCTTGAGCATTGAATGTAATGGAGTAGATTTTCTGTGCACTGTCATGATAATTTATATCAGAGTACTTCCTCCCTGCATTCTCTTTGGAATGCTGTAACACCTCAGTCAGCACCATCAGTTGAAGCACTGAGTAGTCATAACTACAAGTGCTGCCAGTGACAGCTGTGCCTGCTTGAAAATCTTAGCAGCTATAGCAACAAACACAAATACATCCAGTTCTTAATTAGGAAAAGATGTAACTAACACTTCTGTGCATGTTCAACAGTGAACAAAGCATTTGAGTTCCACAATAAATGGAAAACTTTATTTTTGATTAGTCTTATTTTGGCTTTCTGAAGACTAAGAGTAGCTTGTTTTTTCAAGTGTACTAAAAATACCTTTTTCTTAACATACACCCAGGGCTGTCAGAAATGAAGTTGCTACTCTAAGCTACAATTTCTGTATCTAAAAATTGTCTACAGGTACATTCCTCTTAGCACAAGAATTGCCAAAGAGATGCCTCATTCTGAATAGGTTTTCAAGCACTAATATACCTCCAGCTTCCTGAAATACGAGGGAAAAAAAAAAAAAAAAATCACCATTTCAAATCATTAAGGTTGCAAAAACTCCAAGATCACTGAGTCCAGCCTTTGACAGAATAACCACCATATCAACTAAACCACAACACCGAGTGCCAAGTCCTGTCTTTTCTTGAGCACTTCCAGGGATGATGACTCCACCATTTCCCTGGGAAGCCTGCTTCAATTCACAACAACCCTTTCCATGAAGAAATCCTTCCTGATGCCCAACCTGAACATCCCCTGGCACAGCTTGAGGCCATTTCCTGTGTTTAATCAAAACTGGTCTTAACACTAAAAGTAGACCGTGCTTCAATTTTCAGCAAAGCAGGGAAAAGAAAGGAAATATTTTATGAATGCAATGTCCAATCCTACTAGATTTTAATCTTCTATTCATTCAGCAGGATAAACTCTTTGGTTCCTCAGTGAGCTCACAGCATTTTAATGCAACCTTAATGGTATTTTTTCAGTTACCAGAAAGAAAGAATACTTACTTTCGTCTTTCTGCCTCAAATTTACTCAGCAGTTTCCGTAGACCACCATTCTTAAATCCTTGGAAATGTGCTGCTGGGGCTCCCACGGTGATAACATCATACAGAGCATCTGGAATGGGAATAGAGAAACACAGCCATTTGAATGCTCCTATTCCCAAGTCATGGCAACACTGTGACATCTACTCTACAAGAAGTAAGGACAAGTCTATATCATTTCCAGGGAATAATTGATAATCCATGTCCCAAGAAGGCCCAAGAGCTAATCAATCTTTCCATACAGCCACCTGCACACTTGAAAAAGTTCATCTGATTTATGGCTACATCTAAATTATGTGCCGCAGTGTAGAACAACATTCCAGCTCTGCAGTTTACAAAGCTGCCAAGTAAATTGGCCCATTGTGTATTTCACTTTATTGCCCCTTTCATTATTTAACTTGTAGTCATGTTGAGACATACAAATTCAAGCATTTTAGAGTCGAGAGAGACCATTATGATGGAATAGTCTGACTGAATAATAGAGGCTACAGAATTACAGTTAATGATTCCTGCATCAAGCTTATGTCTCTTGGTTGAGTGAAGGCATCTCTTTGTTTAGGCATCTAATCTTGATTTAAAGATTGCAAGTGACAGTGAATTCACTGCATTCCCAGAGAAGTCAATCAGACTAGTAAAAATCCCTACTTCTTTTCTAGTTTCAATTGGTTTAGATGTAATGCTAATGCACTTTCAGATATAATGGTGTTTAATGCTAAATTGGAGAGCCTTGCTCTATGAAATACAGTAACTTTTTGTATATGTTTATGAACTCAGAGAGTCTATTTTCTCAGCTGATAAGCTACCAGAACAGGAAAAAAAACTTACTCTTGAAATTCTTGCTTAGAAAACAAACTGTTGTCTCTTTCTGTATATACCTAATGTCTCATTACATAGAGGATGAACTTTTTGTGTGGATATATGCTTACAGAACTGGAGGTGAAACATCATTTTTAAAAGAGATTGTGATTGATTGTCAGTCTAGAGATGAAGCTTTAATTACATCCCACACCACAGTAATTATTTCTTCAAAGTTTAAATTCACATTTACACTAAGTGCCTGTTTTGTACCTGAACTTACTGGAAGTATAAAAATACAGTTTAGAATGCCTAATTCTTAAAATGTATTTCTAAAGGGAACATTACAGGATGTTTTTTGAGAACTATTCTATTCATCAAGGAAGTTTCCCATGTAAATTAAAATCTAGTCCTCTCCTAAAATAGAACTTTTATTGCATTCTGATGATAAATATCCCTAGAAGCAAGAACACAGTACAAATGATTCACAGTTAATGAAGTATGCTTTACTTCCCAAGCTGAATCTCAGAACATATTTGCTCAAATTGATTTGAGCTCTAATGAGTTGGTGACTCTTCAATATCCACTTAAAAGGAGAAGTGACATAATTTCATTAGCCTAAGGTGAGTTTCAAGATTCTTAAACAGCCCATTTTTTCAGGTCTTAATACAGATTTATCCATAATACATATTCTTCGGCTATTAGAGCTCCATTGGTACTTGACAATAAGGAGTTCTATTGCTTAAAATCAAGATAAGAGATGAACTCATCAGGGTTCTGAATATATTCAGAGATAACACATGCAACGACGGGAAAACATTTAAAAGACTAAACCCTGGTCCTGACTTTTAAAAATAGACATGGCCCTGTTTATAGTTACTTTGGAAGGGGGGGGATTTATCCAGAAGGAAGCCTTTATTCAGCCTGTGGTCTCTTCTCAGCATGGCCCAGGAGCAGCAGAAGCACAGCTGAGCACCTGCCTCACACCACCTACATGGGAGGGTGAGGATGGCAAAGGATGAGGAGCAAACATCCCCCTGGGGATGGGCACAGGGCAATCTCACTCCCACTTCCCAGAGCACAGTGCAGCAGAGTGCTGCAGGGCTTGGGAGGAATGCCTTGTGGTGTGCTCCACTTACACATCAGTGGAGCTCCTTGGGAAGGACGGGCAGTGTCAGCATCAGTGCACTGCTACAGGAGTGCTCCAGTAAATCACAGCCACCAGGGAAGAGCAGGCTACTGCTGACACCCCTCTGCAGTGAAGACAGAGCTTGAAATGCAGCAGAGCTCCACAGGAGCTGCACCTTACTGTCAAGAACAGCTCAATCCCAATTTTGAGTTAACCTGCCTGCCTCCACAGGTGGCAGTCAGCGTCTCAAACCGGCCAGATGCAAAACAAAAATCACTTCAGTTCACCAAATCTATTTAAAACAGGCACATATTGCAAACAGGAACAAAAGCAAAGCTATGTCAATATATAGATTTAAGCTCTCTAGTATGATGAACAGAGCACAATGTGGTGTTTATCAAATGGATAGGGATACCATTAACCCATAGGGAAATGGTATTTTTCTCAAAGCTATTCCTACTGAAAGTTTAAGTACACTTTCTCTGCCATATCAATACCCAATAACAACCCAAATCGAAGTTCAGGAAAAGTAAACCTGTTATTATACAGGTCAAACACAAAAAAAAACACATACCAATGTCTATGTACTATAGACGGGATTAAAACTTATCCTGCATTCCCAAAATTAAGATATCCAATACTGTAATGGTTAATGACAGCTCTATGGATCATTAGCTTGTTTAAATGCCACCTCTATGAATTTTTATTCTCCCCCCTCCAATGCCATTCTCCTGGTTATATTCCAGGTGTCCTTTGATATACGCCAAGCAAAGCATGAGCTGAGAAAGATCAATTTAACATCCAAGTACTGCCTACTCCAGATTAATTAGCAACTGCTAGAAACTGTTCAGACTGTATATATCTAACACAAGACACAGTGAACATTAGTTAAGTAAAAGAGGCAGAGTTTTATAAATTAAAGATCCAAATTTAGAAGATAACTAGAACAATTCTAACATTTATCTCTTTCTGTACCCTTTTTGATTATGGATTAACCATGTGCCCCAAGCAAAATGGTTTTGGAGAAGGGGGAAAAATCATAAAAATCCAAAACAAAACTCCAGTACTGTAAAAGTTGTGGGTGCTTAGGTCACAAATTTCATTTCACTTTTTATTTAGCAAATAGACATACAGTGTCCTGTTCACAAGGAGGTTTTCTTGAAAAGACATAATATTAAGCTTCTAGCCACCATTACAAATGTAAAAATGCTTTTGAGTTAATTAATTAACTTCAAAACATTAAATTAAAATCTGTGCTGTCACAATATGCCACTATAAATCCCCATCTTGTTGAAATGTTTGGAGGCACAGTTTTTTAGTAAAAGAAATGACAAAATATTGAACCAACCAGTACCTAACAGATAATTGTAAGTCCCTGTGTTCCAGTTTGGAAGTGGATGAACATCAGCCTCACACAGTCTAAAACAGGACTTTTAGCACTGTTTGTACTTACTGTTTTATAACCTTAGATTCAGAGTGTATTAACAAGGCAAAAACTTGACAGAATGTAATTTCTGTGTTTGTAGTGACAGCAAATTTAACAGATCTCAATTTATCAACAAATTATTCACTGTGCCATGATTTGGTCATATATATGGATCAGTATAATCTTTGATCTGTAAAGGAAGCTGCTAAAATCATATGCAAGCAGCAACAACACAATTCTGTGTTCAAAAAGAACCACAGATGATGTTACAGAAAGTTGTCCCCCTTTCCAGGAGATGTTGGAAGTTTGCAGTATTTTCAGCATAATCAGTGAAGTATTTGCACTTAACAAAGAAAATGCTTACATGGTGTAGGTGGGCATGACAGGGTAGCAAATTGGTGGGGGCTGGGAAGAAAAGCCACCTTAAAACAAGAGCATTAAGTCTGGTTTTTACAGGATTATGGATCACAATGAAAAATTAAGTGGGTGCCCAAGAAGGATGTGAATCTTACTGAGCATTGTGCAGTGTGTCACTACCAATCATGACAGTGTTAGTTCTGCACTGCTACAACAGAATATTTTTAACCATGCATAGGTTACCAATACATTTCAGTGAGCATATATTCTGCATTTGCTTATTTGCTTTAAGTGTCATAGGAACAAAATGAGCAGATCTCTGCAATGTATTTTTAGAAAGGAACTTAAAATAAATTTAGTTAACCACTCCTTAGTTTTCTGAGATCTGCATGTCCACAACTTGTGGCATCAGAAGATGAGGCAGAGAAATTCCTTGCACAGCTTTAGCTCTGGACTTGATTTCTAAATTTCAGTGTAACTGTATTTCAAGGCATTGTCATACTTGGGGAATTTCTTTACCTTTCAATCGAGGACTATGCACATGCATTCTTTGCAGATGAAGATTTATTGGGATGAATTCTAGTGTTTTTTCTCCTTTGCTACAGCTTGACTTAAAGGAAGAACCTGAAAAACAAAAGTTTAAAGAATCATTGTCTTAAGCACTCAGATGTTTTTGTATTCCTTTTAAAGCGAGGACGATACTTGTATGTCACTTAATCTTTAATTGAATTTTAATGTGTAATTTTATGTTACAAGATGAAAGGTTCACTAACTGAGTCTCAGCATGTATCCATACTGGAAGCAACAAACCAGCTTTTAATTCACACAACAATCCAATTTTTATTCTAGGAGATAGATACCTTTCCCTGCTGTCTGAAATCAGCCTGCAGTCTGCTGGAGAAAATGTAGCAGTTAATGTTCATTATGTTTATTCTGTGCTAAAACCACAAGGGTACAGAGCTATGATGGCACTGCATTTTTCCAAGTAATGTTTTTGTCTTCAAAGGAAAGTATTATATTGAATAGGCTATGCATTCTTCCTAGAAAGCTCAAACAAAGAAACACAAACTATCTTAAGGAAAGCTGTGTATTAGTTCACAGGAGGCATGATACCTTGGAAAAACCAAAAAAAAAAAAAAACCAAACTATTAATATGGCTGCATATTTCATAAGTATGAGATTATGAGTAGTTTTATGGAGTGTAAAGGAATATAATTAAAGTCTGACAGTATGAAAATATAATTTACCTGGACATATTTGATACAAAATCTGTATAAAATAAAAGGATATAGATTAGGAAAGAGAGGTGGTCTTGTCTTCTAACTCAGCCCAACATTTACCTAAGTCACTTTTTCAACACCCTATCATTTTGCCAACTATTAATTATTAGAACTAAAATCCCTCTAATTCAGATAGAATTTTAAAATAAACTTTGTCGAGGGTCAGCCTTTTTTTGAAATAAACACACAAAAAGGTAAAGGAAATATTTTAAATTGTTTTTTGCTTGCTCAGTCAAAACTTCCTAGTGTTTAACTGTTGAAACTGCCATAATTTCCAGCAGGACTAAGCACTGAGCCTCCCAGCATAAACCACTCTGCCAGTGGGCACCAATGATGCTCCAGACCAGCCAAGCCTGCTTAGGCTGCTCCCTAAGCTTTGGAACTTAAAATAATAATTTAACACATGTGAAGAGCAAAGCTAGTAAGAAAAGCAATTTACAGGAGTCAAAATTTCAGATTAGGCAGGAAATCCAAGGATGCAGATTGAAATCAGCAGCTGTTGATGATGCAATGTGAAACCTGCATCTGAAAAATACAGGCAATTGAGGGGGTAGTCAAGGCAACTCAAATTATCAGAAAAGAAATGAGAATAGTGGAGGGAAAGAGTCTGTAAGTAATTTGGGAAGAGAACAGAAAGGTGCCAGATTATTTCTGAGAATTCTGCTGAGGCCAAGTTCAAAGCTTAAGGAATGATAACTGGATGTGAGACAAGGAAACACTGGCTGAACAAGGGAAGCATAAGATGACAGCAGATTAAAAGGACAGGTGGAAGAAGAGTAGGAGGGAGAAGAGCCTGCTCTCAGGAGTACACTTCTGCCCCAAGCAGGAGCACAAGACATGCAGCATTGCTAGGTTGTTTTTCCTTTTTTCAGGGGAGACCTGTGAAGCAAGTATCCTTTCCCACCCAGTGCCAGAAAATTTCTGGATAAGGACCACCCAGCTGCTATCAGTTATTAGATTTTCTCAGTGGAATTAACATCTCAATTTGCATTTACCAATAGCATCCATGCCATTAAAGTATAGTCTGTTTTTAAGTAACAACTAAAAAAAAAAAAAAAAAAAAAAAAAATATATANNAAAAAAAAAAAAAAAAAAAAAAAAATTACATTCCCTCAATTAAAATAGTTGTTATTATTGCTGCAAGATCAAATTCTTCAAAGTTAGGAAAGACCAGAATATAAATGCAACTTTCATCTGACATCCACCTGTGAAATCAGCTTCAATAACGTATCACGTATCAGCTTTCACCAGTTCATTGAATGTTCAGTGCCTTTGCTGCTCATTTTAGAAGCAGTGATTCAATATCTTGTTTCCAATTTTTATTTCAGTATTTATTCAGGATTTAAACATGTTTCTCAAACCTCCCTCAAAGTCAAGGTTAATCATTTCCTCAAACCTGTCCACTATATACATGTTAACAGCCTCTAAGAGCTTTACAAATTTTTATAAAATAATTTTAACTGGCTGAGTTATAATTTCACCCATTCTAATGTCAGAGAATAAACATCTAAGAAACAATGCATCAATATAAGATAGGGAAGAACTTGTCCTGCAGAACACTCATTATAATGCAACATCACATTCCATTTTGGAAGCACAGCTCCCACTGGGCTGAATTGCATCCATAAGTACCAAGCATTTCCACAAAACAACTTGTGTCTAGTGCCAGGCTTCCAAAAAAAAGAACAACACACCAACCAACCACTTCTCAAGTCTGACTTGCCTACATAGGAACTTTGTGACAGAGGCAGGGATAGTGTCCAGTTTTAGAGAACAATATTCAATTGCCTTAGCCTTGAGTGTCTTTTTCCCTCCTTCTAGGGTTGGATGAATAATAGATTTTTCAGTTTGTTGACTGAAACAGAAAAAATAAATAAATTGGGAGGTAAGAGAAATCATTTGGGGATGATTTCAGGTCAAACAAATAATTTTCAAAGTTCCACTCCCTCCCAATATGACCAAATCTCACCTTAGACTCACCTGAAATTACTGAGGTTTTTGTTACCTAACCCTTATATCTTCCTGGTATGTTTCCTTACAATAAGAATGCTTTACATTCTCTAAAATTCTCACATTACTGAGGATAAAAGTGCTTGTCAAAACAACTCAAATTTGAAATAGTCTTAACTTTCTTAAACCTCCAAATATGCTGCTAAACCAAAATTGCTGTCTAACACTAATGTGGTCTCCTGACACTTCTACAGCAAACTCTCAATTTCAAAAATAAATTAAGTGGTCTCCTAACAGCCTTCTCCATTAAATTCCACAAATAATTTGGTTGAGTTGAAGTGGGTGTCACTCAGAAAGCCCAACATGAGATTGTTGGGAAGCATGAGAATATTTTGGAGAAATTTTATTTGCAGATGCTGTCTGCCCTTCTGAACACTTCAACCCAAACTCAGGCTATATTCTGAGATCAAGAAAGACACCTGTGCTAGTTAAACTAAAAAGAAACATGGTTTTTGGCATGCCTTGAAATATGTCGACCTGAATAGTCCGAATTAAAATTGTGTTCACATCCCAAATCTTAGCAATTTCTACTTCATAAGTACTTGAATTTCAAGTGTCTACAACGTGCTCCCAACATACCTATTTGTGCAACTACAGTATTAAGTCAAATGTCTGGCTTGCTTTTCTTATCAAAGACTATAATCTCTTTTTTTTGAAGTTATAAAGTATACTGTTTATAGAGAAAAAATGGACAAATTTACACCTCGTCATTATTTCTCATTTTTGCTACAATTATTAGGTTGCTTTGTTTTCTGATAAATGTACCTGCTCTTTTATATGTGCTGGTTCAGCCCTCTGAGATGCTCTCAGTTTCCCAGGTCCACTTTATTTCTCTCAAGACCCAATTAAGATAGGCCCTGTAACATTATAAACCCTTTTAGAAAGTCACTTTGCACAATACAGGTCTTGAAGGGTTTATATTTAATAGATTATATTGTCCATTTTTTTAAATCTCAAAATGTCCTTTCAATATTTTCCTGCAAGTCATAATTATTACATTGGTTTTTCCATTATCTGTATTT
>VZTT01063017.1:24795-50956 GCA_013400855.1 Buphagus erythrorhynchus | reverse complement strand
AAGCAGCACTGTAAATTTCAAGGCAATCTTTGGCCACATCAGCTTGACTTTTTCTAGGCTTTATGGGGTTAGGCTGCAAGCATGGAAACTCATGCACTGAGTATGCAATGGGAGAACTTTCCTATTGTTCCTGGAACACAGCAGAAAAGCATGCTGAGAACTGGAAGAACAACTTAGCAATAAAAAGGTGAATATGACAAGCAGCTCCCATGGCATGAGCTCTTAGGCAAGGCAAATGAATTCCTCACCCCATCTGCTCTGCAAGCAGTGGATATACCTCTAAATAACCAGAGTTTGGTTAAGAATTCAACAGCTGGAATCTCCCAGCTATCAGAGTCATATGTNACCCATCTAACTTTGTCAGGGTTATAGATAGCTCTGTTCCTTGTGCTCTTGCCTTTTGGCTCTGTTTTGTAACACCCCATCTGTATCAGCTGGCTTGGTTCCAATTAGGGGGGCTAAGCAATTAAAAAAAAAAAAAAAAAAATAGCACTATCTGCTGCAGTCTTCAGGTTGTTTTTGAACATTTCCTGTAGCATGCTGAACAAGGGCATTATGATCTTTGTCCTGAGGTTCAGTTAGACTCCATTCCAGCATGGAAGGCTGGCTTGACACAGATATGACATTTAGACTTGAACCTGGAGTTACATCTCAGAATGCAGAAATTGTTGGCTGCAGAAGGCAGAAGGGCTAAGCAAAAAGATCCTGGTATAAACAAGTGAAAAATCAGTATTATTGACTAGAATTACGTTTATGAGTTAGCAGGCTGGAAAAGCCTGACATTTCTGTGGGTATGTCTAAGTGGCATGTTTGCTGCAGATAACCCAAGCTACTACTGATTTGGCCAGAAAATGCCAGACTAGTGTTTTCCTTGTATAAACTGTTCCTGAGCTTTTCCCCAAAGTATTGGACATGCTTTTCATCAGTATAGGTTGGCATGACTTCTTTTTCCATCTGCTTGGAGGAGGGGTGCAGGATGGAGTCAATATTTCAGTTTCTAAAAATAAGCATCCCAGTTCCACTGCCAGAAAGTTGGAAACTTTCACTTGACAATAGTATTTAGAGTTTCCATTTGCTTTGGCTTCCTCCTCTAGATGCTGGTGTTGTGGAAGGATATTACCTATATGAACAGTGCAGGTTTATGTGAATGAAAGCTTATCATGCCAATCCATCCAGAGTGTGGCACCCCAAGAAGAAGACGGTGCAGGAGTTTAAAGAACAGAGTGTGATAGAAGGAGATGCTCTTCTTAAGGCATCAAAAATTCAAGGTGGGAAATTCAAAGAGAAGCAGTTTCCCACGGCAGCCCCTGTAGATGCCTGCTCATTGCTTGTGCTTGCTTTTTTCAAAGGCTGCTGCCCTGGCAAGTGCATGGATTGGGATGATTGGTTGCACAATGACAATTGCAGTTGTGAGCATTATCATCTGCCACCAACTGAACAGTAATTAATAAGGTCTGCCCTGAACAATTCCACTGACATGTGCAACAAATTCTAAAGGGAAGAGACATTTGGTCTGGAGTCCCACCCATCCATTCCCCTCCTCTCCTTCATCTTCTCACCCTACTTAGAAGCAATTTTTTTCTTTTCTTTTTCCCCTATGTTTCTTCTTCATGATGGCTTTAGCAGTAGGTACTATCACAGTGAGCAGTCCAATGCCACATGGAACATCTTCAANTGAAAAATATTTTTCTCTTTGGTCTCTGTTTCCAACAATATTATGGACTTACTTGGTGTGATATAAAGCTCCATTAAGAATTCCCAGCAAATGGGATTTATTCGTTTATGTTGATGCTTTGCAGCTATAAGAGTTCTGTGTGTTGCTGAAAATCACTGGTTGCTTCACTTTGTAAGTGCAGCTCTCTTTGCTCAGTAACCACCTTGTATTTTGTTACTTAGTTTTCAAGTCTCATTTTACTATAGTCCAAGAGATTATGTACCAGAAATAAAGGAAAATATTTATTTACTTTAATCTGAGGGATTCCTTGTACTGCTTCGGGGTCAAAACATTCAGAGAGACACATTTTTTGTTTAAGTAGTGATCCATTAAATTGTCACATTTTCAAGGCAACTTCAAGGTATGACAGTGCCAGATCTATATGCAGTATAATTAATGCTCATCACACAGAGGGCTAAATCAGGTGGAGAACCCTGGAGCTTGATGTGGTTATCATTTTCAGAGAGCCTAAACTGATGTTCCCTACAAATAAACATGATGTTCAAATTCTGAATTCTGCTATGGTATGTATATCTAGATTAATTTAATAACTTATTGTCATCTAATGTACCAAGTAGACAAATAATTTTATATCTCTAGATGTGAAACTCAGAACCGGGTTAAGTGTGTATTTCTCTCACACCCTTCTGTGCAGCTTTTCTATACCCAAAGCTAGCAACGATTGAGCCAGCTTCAGGGAGCAATAAAGCCATGGAAAAGTGGCTCTTAGTTAAAATAAAGTTAAAAGTGACTGTGAATGGAATTAAATTTACAACTGTTCTTAATCAAGCTGTAGTCATTGTTTTGCATTGGTTTTATCAGATTGATCCCATCTAATTTTATCAGATGAGCCCCATGAAATTGCAGATAGTGGATTATTCCATGGCTGCTTTGTAGCATTTGGAAACAGGTGCTATTGACTCACTTCTGTGGAATACAAAACTGAATGAGAAGGAAGAGACTACCCCCTTCTCCCCTCAGAAAATTTAAGCAGGAATTAATTGTCCTGAACTTGGCTACTTTGAGTAAAAGTGAGAAAGTACAGAGTATCAGTGAGAAAGTGCAGAATATATTTTATATGCATGCACACATACACGTATATGTGTGTGCATTTTCTTTTTTAGCAGTAGTGACTCATGACAACTGGAAACTTGGCACCTTCCCTTATTCCAGGTCTGGCATTGTGCCCACTCTGTACATAGAAGGACTGAAAAGCTTTTCAATTTCTCCAATCCAGTTCATAATGCAGCAGTTGCACAAGTTGCCACATGTGTGCTATTAGGAAGTCTCAGTGCAAGTGGAAATAGACCTTGTCACGAAATATAGGCATTCATCATTGGTGATGCTGTGCTTCCCCACTTGGAGAATGATTAGCTGTCTTGAAGTTCATTTACAAACTGATTAAAGCTTTGAAATGGGGCTGACTGGCTAATCCTGTTTATTCCCTCATGGCATTTGAAATTAATTGGAGGAAGATCAAAAGATGAAGGTTGTTGACTACTATAGGTAATAAAAAGGCCTCCTGCTCTGAGATTTGTAAATACCCTTTTCAATAGAATAAATGAAAACTTTTTACAACTATTTTGGATTCCCATGGTGTATGGATTCAGCATAGCTAAAACCCCACCAAAACCTGAGGTTAAATAATATATGATCTACTACTCAGAGTAGTCCCTGACTGTATAAAATTTGGAAAACCCTTAGAAGTTCATTATTTCTTATGCTATGTAGCATAGTACAAATGGCTGGACTGGTTTTGTGTTTCTCTTTCTGATCTGGACAGTGCTGGACGCTTGGAACTTCACCTGAGTCCCCTGAAGTGCTAATGGAATATAAGCAGGGTTGTAATCTCTGGTTTGAATTTAAGAGGTTTGGGACTTCGAATAAGTCACCTCTGAAGATTGGATTGCCATGAGAATAGGAAATTGAGAAATTGACACCTTCAACAACAACAACAACAAAAAAGGTTGCAATGTCACTTAGACCATTAGCTGGAAATCCTTTTTTCAACAGGAAGGGTTAATGTGAGTGAAGCCACCTCATCACATATGAATTAAATCTTACTGGGCTTTTTCTTACATCTCCTTTGCTTTTGGTCATTCTTTGAATCAGAGAAAGTGGAAGATAATTTATAATAAACTTAATAAGTGTTTGGAGCGGGTATATTGGATATATTTAGTATTGGATATATCTCCAGAGCAAACATACATAAAATCAGATATCATGTTTTACAGATTAGTTTTAGAAGGCAGGGATTGCGCAGCACCCATTACAATGAATTCTCAGTGCTGGTGAAGACAATTTTCACAGTGAAATCAAGTAGTTTTTTGTGATAGCAGGCAGAATAATACATACAACAGAGATTCCAGAAATCTTGTCATATTAAAAAGATGTAAGTGCCTTATTCTATATTGTTCTGCCTGCATTGTACCCAAATGGATGTAGACTCATCTTTCCAGTTCTGTTCTACTTGAAACACTGACTGCTCAAATGGCTTCTGTGGCTCATCTTGGCAGCTTGGAAAAGCTTGGTTCAGAGGGTCCCAGTGATTCTTTTCATGGATGTCTCTATGGTCCCTAGTTCCAGCTGGAGTCTGAAATGAAAGTTTTTAGTAATATTCTGCAGAACAGGCTGGGGTTTTCCAGCACAGCCAGATGCTGGAAGTCTTGGAAATCTTGCTAAAGAGCCTTCACATATCTGCCAGCTCAGTTGTTTCTTGGTTGTCTACAGCTGTGGAGGACTGGCTTTGATGGCCTGGATGCCCCCTACTAGGCCTGTGTTCACACATTTAGATTTAGATGGTTTGGTTAGGATCTAGAGAGAAAGATATTACTTTTTAGATACTTCTCCAATTTTTACTCTACCCTCTCCAGTTAAGATTAGAACTGGCAGGTTGCAATGTGTCATGAGAGTGGAATGGCACAAAGCTGTAAAGGCCAAGGCTGAAAAGAGATTGTCACTTGAAGGGGCAACACTGGCTCTGCTTCTTCTCTTTTACCCTAAAATTGTATTTAACTTTACCAACCATTTTTTTCTGGGTAGCTTTTTCTTGTGCCAGATCTTTTATGCTGGTCAATGCACTGAGAAAACAGAACTCATCTTCTCCATGTGCTTTTTACTCTTATACAGAGAGAGCTAATGATTACTGCATTGAGAGTGTAAGAAACTATAAGTACTTCATTTTCCCCCACTGTTCCAAACAATTGCATAGATAGTACACTGGATTGTGATATTATCTTGTTACAGAAAATTCTGCTCTATCCAGCAGTATGGCTAGTGTTAGGCTGCTGCTGCCTGCAAGGGTAGGAGTTAAGAGCTGATTTGTCATATAACACCAGGGATAAGTGAGTATGCACTAGCAGCCACAGATATCAGTAGCACTAAATTCTGTGACATGTCAGGTGTACATCTTGGAGGAAAGATTAAATAAATAAAGAAAATATCTTTCCATAACCCAGGTCTAGATGGGAACAGGGAAAAATTGTTTGTGCCAGCCCTTCTTCTATCTGCCCACTTTCATCCCACAATTTTAGTATCAAACATAACCCAAACCTTTGGAGTGTCTAAACTATTGGAATAAGATGTTCTTTCATGTTTGGTTTCCATCTGGATCTGGAGGCAGAAATGCCAGAATACCACAAGACAAGCCTCTTGCATGCTGTTTCTGATCATGGACAGGAATCTGGCCTGCCCCCCAGAAGGCCCTAGATATGTTACAGCATCAGCAGGCATCCTGCAGAGCTCTGGGAAATACAGCAGTGTCAGACCATCAGCTCTCTAGACTCTATTTCCTTGGCTACTAGGTTCATGCAGACTTTCCCATGTAAATGTAGGCAGCACTTGAGGACTTTCCAAACACAGCACTGTACCGGTTTGTGGCAACTTCTGTAAGGAGATCATGAGAAGTATTGCCCAAAATGCCCAACAAAGGTGTGTAGATCTCAGCTGTTCTCAATTGTTGTTCAGTTTACGGCTCTCCTTCTATGCATTGTTAAAGCTAATAAATATATTACTATATGCAAGAGGATCCTTCCATGAAAATAAAAACAGCTTTTCTGAAAACATGTGCAAATGAGTGCAAGTTTCATGGAGTATGAAGATAGTAGGTAAGAATGTGTTGTGATGTTGGTTACATTTGTTAACTTAAGAGTATTCTTTGGGCTTCTGTGTACAGCAGCAAAATCCCTCAGTCTATCTTCCCTTACCCTGACAAAGTGCCCTCATTAAGGGATTAAAGATGTTATTGCAATACTATTCATAATGTATACACTTTGCAGCCCCTCACATCTGTTTTCTGCACTATTTATCCAGTCATCAAGGCCCTTATTCATATTTGCCTTGGACATAACAGGACACGATACCAAAGGATTCCTGGGCTGAGAGGAAATGGCAGAGGGTTGGTGTAATGGACTAATTAAAGATTTCAAGCTCAGACTAGAGAAATCTAGAATGCTGTGATGTGCAGAGAATCACAGGATACACAGAACTTACCCCATTTTTAGTGACACGGGCATCATCAAAACCACCTGAACATTACATTCCAACAAACATGCCTCTGCAAGATCAACCAGCTTCTGATAAGTGGCTGATGCTCTCAGCCACACATTAAAAGATGGCAGGTTTTGCTTGCACCTGAGGAATGATGAGGAATCCAGGCTGCTTATGAGAGCAGAGAGCTTGCTCTCGGTAAGGTACTGACAGGCCACATGTGAGTCTGTCAGACTTTGCTCTCTTCTTTCTGACCTCTCAGTTGTTTGACTGTCTTGGCTCTAACAGCTCTGATGGCAAGGTAAAATGCAGTATGAAAGTGAAGTCTGTGTTCCTTTCAGTGTGTACTTTTAGATAAAATGCCTTCCCATATCACTTCTACTGCAAATAAATGGAGCTGCAGAATACTCATATGCATGATTTATTATAGAAGTGAGCTAGACAGCCTACATCCCTGGGTGTTACTTATGTTTCATTTCAAAAATTCCAAGAGAAAGAGAATTATACAAAATTTCACTGCAGAACAATAAACATACTTTATAAGACAAAACTTTTAAATTATTTCACATATCTGTTCACCTAGAGATGTGTATGTGCTGTATAAGATGGGTGAACTTAATACAAATTTTCAAGTCCAAACCTCATTAATTTAAAAGTTGGAATTATGAAATAAGGTTTTCTGGGTACTTTTCAGTTGTTACTTTGTTGAAGTCAGTAGATAACAATGAAGCTTCCACTGGAAATGCTGCAAGTAGTTCTATGTGACAGCTAAATATCACTTGTGAAGCATGAGTAAAGTGTAACGTCAGGAAAAAGGTACAAGGTGAGAGGTAAAGAATACGTGTAGTAAAAGGAGTTACAAAGTGCTGGCTATTTCTGTGGCCAATGTGACTGGGAATTTGATAATAAAAAATAAAAGCTTCTGAGCTGCCAGGCTTAATGAATTAGAGCCGTATTCAGAAGGGATGGCTGTAGCAAACTCGGACTCTTTGTGGCCTGACAGTCGGATAGTTAAAACAAGCGTGAGGATATTTCAGCTGTCTAAACATTACCCAGTGTTTTGTGCAGATCTTTATGGAAGAGAGTTTTAAAGAGACATTTGAAGAATTTTAGGGTCACATGCTGTGCTTCTTCGTCTGGCTAATGTCACTAGTAAATCAGTTCTAAACAAATGACTGTTTAAGTGTGTATTTAAAGAAATGATGAGACATGCCAAAACAAGATTCAAAGTTCAGAAAAAAGTTGGAGCTTCAATCTGCAATAGTAGTTTACCAGCCTTCAGGCTACTGAAACTTCTCCCTGGCCATCCCTCAGCTGGGCAGACTAAATTATTTTGGCAGCCAAGTGCTTTCTCCTATTACAGACCAAAAGACAATTTTACAGAAGGGCATACAATGGGTCCCGTTGGCTCTCACATCCTGTAGCAGAGTATGGCCTAATCTGAGCCTGGGTGTGCTTTCTGCATGAGCAGAGCTCTTGCACCCTCTGCAGTGCTGCTGGCTCTGCTCCCTGGGGGCTCTCGGCCTCCGCTCACTCCATGGCCATGGTTGCCCTTGCCTGGCAGCCCTTGCCTCCATAACATAATAATGCCGTGGAGCCTTTCTGCTTGGGAAGTTTCTGTCTCTGCTTTAGAGCAGTCAGAGCACAAATCCATTTTCTGTCACTGTATCAAAAGCTCAGTTTGTTTGTGAGTTTAGGGAGTAATATGACCCCATAGTTCTCTGACTTGGAAATATACTAGAAGCAACTGGAACTGGCTATACCCTGAAGTTTCAGTGGAAAATCCCTTTTGATTTTGCTCTGAAATTCTGCTTTCTTTTAATTTCTTCCCACACTGTATCTACTTCATTTGTAGAGGACTGACTCAAATGTCCCTATTTGAATTCTGCTGAACTAAGAGAAGTTTGATAGCACAGATGAGAGCAGATCTTCAGACACATTCCTGTTTTCTCACCTGGGCACTAGGAAGTGTTTGTCTGACGCTGTTTTCTCACAGAAAGTGAACCCCAGCATAGTGGCCTGATGAGAATTACCTAACATCCAGGGAATGGAGTAAGCTTAGTTTAGCCAGAATTGGCTATTGTAGGAAACTATAAGCTCTAAATTTCTGGGGGGTGGACAAAAGAGACTCAGGGCTGAAGCCAGAGATGGGCTAGCAAACACTCACTGCAGAATTAGGAATTGCAGCTATTTAAGTACTTCTAAGTCTCCTGCATGTTTCCTGTCAACTGTGCACAGAACCTCTGGAGAAGGTTTACTTATGATGTTGTTGTGGAAGAACACTGATTCTAGTTTGATTTTGATTGTCACAAAAGAAGAGTGATTTAGGATTTGTACAGTTTTCAATGTGCCAAACGGCATGGCTAGTGGTTCAAAAAACATGAATTCTGTGCCTGCATTTTTTTTCCTGGTTTCTCAGGTGATCATGAGAAAGCTTTGAATTTCCATTTTTTCCCTTTCCTCACAACTGAAATTTCACAAAGGACCTCCTTTGTAAAATACTTGAAACTCTGTGGCTGAGAAGTATAAGACACTGGTTTGAATGTGTAGTATTATGTAATATTAATACCAAAGATGTGTAGTCCTCTGTATCTAGACCAAAGATTAGGACCTGACCAAAGATGTGGTTAGTTGGGTTTTCACAACCTGGCTAAGGCTTTGTCCATCACTCCCTGATGGACCTAATGCATCATTGAAGGCCAGGAGGTCACCTCCTTATGTGCTGTTACCATTTAGTGATCTGAGGAGAAACAGTGGCCAGCATGAATGGCCATGATGAGCAGCACACTCTGCTGCCTGTCACAGTCACAGGTTAATCAGGGTACAGTAATTTGTGAGAACATTAATAAATACAAATCACTCTCTAGAGGGCTGCAATACATTATTTTACCTCTCAACAATAACAGACCTTATTATCTTTCAGGGAGAAGCTCCTGTCAGGGCAATCAAGGATGGACACTTTTAATGAAGACAAATGATCTCCTTCAAAGGAGCGGTGAGCCTTGATTTGGCTTAATGGCTCACTAGTACGAAGCATGGATTTAATCAGAGCTCCAGCTTCTGTCAGGCATGGGCCTTGAAGTCAGGTAATTGGAGGCAGGTGCTAAGTACAATTTAAATGAAATGCCTAGTTAATAAGGACAGTTTGAAACATGCAATTTATACCCCTCCCCCAAGTCCTAGTCCTCTCAGGGACATGAAAGCAGCCAGCTGTGCTCAGGAACCAAATGACTTAATTTCTCAGCATTGCCTTTCACGCTCAAAATACTGTGCTGCTACTTTTAGTGTGCCAGATGCCCCAGTTGGGGTGACCTTCTTTCAGACAAGATGGGCAACTGAGGGACTGTTAGAGCTCATTACGCTTTGATTTGTGCCGAAGCGGTGGCTGAACCAAAATCTGGACAGAGATGAGGTCCATAAGATTCTGGCTCCTAACTATCTCAGAGTCCAGTCAGGGAATAAGAAGGACCAGAGTAGTTTCCCTAAATGTGTATTGCCCCTAATGTGGATCTGAATGTGGCTTTCCAGGCTGTCCTGTGCATTTTAGAAGGTCACAACTGCTTTGTTGATATGGAGTTTGTACGACAGCCAATGCCTCTCATATTGGAAACTGAGGAACCTTCTGGAGAGCCCCAAGGCTCCTTTCCTGCATGCCAACCTGATACATTTCCTTCCAGGAACACAATCACAATTTGTATATATATTCATATCTTTTTTCCTTTTTGGTGGTGTTAGAGCATGAAGGAAAGCATATCCTCTGAACTTTTAGGTGCAAGTAAGAAATTTTCTATGACTTGTGGCCTATGTGCAGTTTCATTTGGAACCATGTAGGAATTCATGTCAGCATCACTAAGTCCTGTGCTTTAAAGAGAAGTATTTTGCCTTTTTTTTTTTTTTATCCCCTTGAAAATCTTGGTCATGGAGTCATCTGCTTATGAAGTAAAAAATGCTTGTGGCTGAAGAAAATCTGAACATATAACTGAACAATTTGAGCACTACTGAATAAAAAAATAAATGCTTATTTTTTAATGAATCTCCAATTTTCGAAGAATGGCCTCTCTTATTATCAGGCATTTGATGTCAGTAACACTGAACCTTATGGGGTGTAAGGAGAATTATAGAAAGTTCAGTGAATATCACTGATACATTTTTCATGCTTTAGGTTTGCAGACATGAGTCAACACATATCTGGGTTTTAAATCCTAATTATCAGTTACTTAAAAGTAGAGTTTAGAAGGCAAAAGCATAAGACCAATACTATAGGTACTACAGGATCTCCTTTGTCCCTTTTAAGCCTTTCTGCTATCCCTTGAGACTAACATTAATAGTAGCGAATTCATAACAAACCCAAGATTTTACTTCTGAGGGAGAAAGTAATTAGCCACTGGGTGTGGAAGTATTTTCCATTAGCAATTTTTTAAACCCAGGCTGGAATGCAACTAAGCCTGAAGGGACTACATGACTGGGAGAAACCACAAATCTTCACTACAAGGAGATTTCTATGGTCAACTGCTGTGAGACTCATTTCTTTGTCAAGGAAGTACACACAGGCAAACAAGGCCCATCAATGCAACTAAGGAGTCAGATATTTCTGTGTGCTATCTTGGGATGGCATGTCCTGTTCTGCTTTGCAGTAGGGCCAGGCAACAGATAGGGCTGCTTCCCTACAGCAGGACTAAAGTAACTAAACCTGAGCCGTAGCAGGTAGGTGCACTTATTTCTGACAGCATGATATGACAGTGATATTGGAAATTGATTTCTCTCTATTAATAATTCATTACAACAGGACTATTCAAGGTAAGTTGACCTCTAAGGAATTTTTTTAACGAAGAATTAAAGTAATCTCTGTCTCAACTTGCTTACTGAAGTGCTTGGAAACAGGAATTGTTCCTGGGGGCCTTTACAGTTTTGTCTAGATTTCAGGAAACCAAAGAAGTTTTGGCTTTTCAGATACATTTTGAAATTCATTGTTGCTTTTTTTCCCCCATTCTTTTCCCTTCATCTGTTTTTTTATAAATTGGGAAAATAATGATGAGTTATAATTAAGAGTTGAGAAATAGAACAATATTGAGAAGGCAAATGGATCAAGAAAAGAGTCAGAAGTAAAATAGGGGCCTTTTAGATTGGAAGTTAGTGTTCAGCTGATCAGAGTCCTGCTAGCCTTCTGCTTTATGGCTTGAATTCCTCACAGTAGCATCAAAGGTGGAAAATTTCCCATCAGTTACAAAACAAATAAAAAGCAAAATGTTCAGATGGCCTTTCAAGTTCATAGCAACATTGTGGTCATGGATCTGACTGCAGATCAGGCTGCTGCAAAGGAGCTGCCATCTATTAGAATTACTGTGTAACTGCACTGGGTACCAGAAGTAGTGGGCATTCAATAGCATAGGCTGCACCACAAACTGAACAAGGCTGGCTGTTGTGTGAGCAAAGGCATTGTGTCAGTTGTGATCATGTCTGCCTGTAGGGAAGGAGAAAAGCAATTTTCTGTAAATGGCAGACGTTTGTGCTTCTAATCTCAGAGTCATGTGTGTGTAAGTAGAGTTTGTCATGACAATGGATGCTGATGGGAGGGAGGAAAGAAGCAATTTGATTCTGTACTAGATGACAATTATAATGTCTACCTTGCTTTTTAAATGTTGGCTGTTTCTGTGTACATGTCAAAGCGAGATGTTTATGGCAGGAAGAGAAATTACTATTCTGTCAGAAAAGAAAGCATTGGAAATACAATGATATTGATTTTAGTCATTGTCCCAGTTGAGTAAAAAGTTCCCAGAAGAGGTGCTTGTGATAACTATATAGATCACTTTAATTGATATGGGAAAAAAAAGTGGAGAGAAAGCCCAGGTTGGAATTGTACTTCCCCTCTCCTTCCCAGGAATAACAACTGGGACCATGTAATCATGAAGTGGTGAGTAGTTAGTGTGTGTGTTCAATCTGCAGTCATGAACTTCTCAAAAGATATACACATCTCTTAGAGACAACTCACACCTTAAAATCAGGATATTCCAGTTTAGACTGGAAGCTATTTTGATAGGCCAGGAGGAGAACATAACACTAATGCAGGGGGGAGGACACAAGACTTAACTAGGGTTACCTGCTGAGTCACAGGACTAACAAATGAGACTGTCTCCTGAGCTGAATCACCCTGAGACTGTTGTCAGCTTGTCAGGGCACCAACAAGTGTGCCCAAATAGTGTTTGTTCTTCTGCATGCCCTTGGCTGCTGTGTACTCTGTAGGGAGCTATGTGCAATCTATTCCCAGCTACAAAGGACAGACAGGCTCTGCTGTTCTTATGGACAATGATTGCTTCAGTACAATGTCATTTGTGAGAGCTGGTGCAAAAAAAACCAACAACTGCCAAGTTCCCTTATGTGCAAGGTTGCAGAAATAAGGCACTAGGGCAGAGGTTCATTGATACTGATCAGGATTCACTGATTCACAGATCCCAGCTCTGTTCCCAGATCTGTTCACAGAAAGGCCAAGTAATTTTGTCCTAATGTGTACTTCAATGTCTGTAAAAAGCCCATAAATAATGCTCTCAGAAGTGAAATGATTTGAAGCCCTCCATGAAAAGTTCTATCCAAGCCCAAACTGCCACAGTCAAGCCAGTCCCAACAATACCTCATGAAATGTGTTCCTTTCATGTTTGTTCTGGGGCCATGGGGAACAATGTCCTTTCAGGACAATAAGTGTCTGCAATTCATGGTGAATTTCCTTTCCTTCTCTCATTAAAATCCATTCATTTTCAGCTCAGCCTCTTCATTCTCAAAAATACATCTTGGATATTTGTCAACTTCTATTCATCTTACTTAGTCTGTGCATCTAATCTCTTTGAGTCTGAACATTTCCTGTGATGGCAGAGCCTTGAGAGTGCTATTCTGCCAATTGTGATGCATTGAGGAGAGGCTCTTGGCAAGCTGGCTTGTTCTTGGGGAACAGACATATTTGAGTAGTGAGACCTCAGGCATTTATGCTGTGCAGGACACCACAATGCTCAGCACTCAGTAAAACTCAGAAGAGAACCACTGCCTAGAAAAGCAAAATGCTTACTGGCAAATGTTTTCCAAAATGGGTATGGAAAGCTGGCTTCAGTGCCCAGTTTAGTTCAGTACTCCCTGTGCAGTCTCAAGCAGACCATTTCATCTGAGTATGTAGACTGGAAGGCAGTAACACAAGCTTGCTTCTTGTGCATGTTATTGTATCTGCTTCCTGCCCTGGCATGTGTTTCAGGTAGAGAAGAGCAGAACTGGTGTTATTCCCTGGTAGTAAGTGAAAAGAGATTGACTCCTTTCAGATAAAACTGTTCAACAGCAGTGAGATCATAACAGCTTTGGCCTGCTGGTGATTCAGCAGCGTTTCATCTGCTGACAAGGAAAGACTGTCCTCAGCTCCTTCCCCTGTTCTCTTGAAGAGGGAAAGACACTGTACATGATTGGCACTCAAGCAAGAGGCTTCTGCTGCCTGAACTCCAGAGATCCTTGAGAGCTTGGTGACATCTGGTGGGAACTGGAAGAATCACAAGCCTTTTATGATGACTGCAAAATAATTTATAAAAACAAAGTTTAAAAACAGTTTCCCCAAAACAAACGACAAAAATTTATTGATTTCATGCTCAGAATTACAAGAGTACAGAATCTAAACATGATGTTATAATGATACATGCTGAACGCTGTATAGTTCAGAGATCAAAGGGTTTGAAATGCTGATGGGACATAATAGAGCTGAAATACAAGGAATTTGTCACTGGATTTTTGCAGGAATGTAAATGCCATCTTTTTTATCACTTTGGTCAGAATATCAGTATAAAACCCAAAATATGCAGGTTGCAACTGCTCATCATGCAGCTCTAGGCCCCCATGATATAACCAGTCTACATCATGTTTAAATTTGCAAAAAGCAAATATATATACATATGGTATATAAATATATATGCAAATACATACAACTATAGATATAGTATACAAATATAAATGCTTATAGTACCTTAGCCTGCAATGTACCATTGTGGATTTGTTCAGTGACTCACTAGTGAGCAGTTAGATATGTGTTAAGAGTTACGATGAGGTGTGGGTCTGGCAGTGGGCACAAAACTTCAGTGAAGGGAAAGGTATTGAAGTTAAAGTTATATTCAGGGTAATTCTGGTAAGGAAAGAGGAAGAGTATTGCATGAAGTTCAGATTAATTATCCCATTTGTTCTGCATGAATATGTCTGTGAATGGGTTTCCCCTTTTTTTCTGCATCTTTTAAATCCCATAAATGTAAGTGCTATTGCCTTTCCTCTCATTTTTGCAAGTGCACTTTTTGGATCTAGCTATGTACAGCATTTCTACAGCTTCCTTCACAATATGGAGAAAATAACCAGCAAGATTTTCTCCCAATGTCTTAGGTATTGGATATGTCCCCTGAAAAACAGAGAATTCTCTGCATTTGCCAGAGGTTTTGTGAGGTCTTTGATAAAGAAAGTCTGAATCAATCAGTTAGTCAATCAGTTTAGTCAATCTCCTTTTCTTCTTCCTCCCTTTTTAGGATTTCTAGTGGGAAAGAATGAATTAAGAAGCAAATCAGTAAAATGATGGTCAAAGTTTTCAGAAGCAATTATGAAGGCTACACTATAATTCTAGCTGCAACTGAGAGTCCAGAATGTGGACACACATTGAAGAATGCTGAATGGGACCTTAAAGCCACTGGTAAGTTTAAACAATTGCAGCCTATTGCTGCAGCTTATTTATCTTTTCATTCTTTGGTAAGAAAGATTTAGGTTAGAGGACAAAGCAGGGAGGATTTTCAGACTATCATGTCCAAAGCAGATGCCCTCTTAGCTACTTAGGAGAAAATTTTTTTATTCTAAAGATTCTATTTGTGTGCCTTGAGCTGCTCAGACCTCTGCTTCCCTTCACGTGCCAGTTCATCTCTGTGGTGATGTCATGATGTGTAGTATCACTGCTGATAACCTTTTTAGCAGAACCAACTGTCCACAGACCTTCATATATGAGGCTGTTTGCCATTGTATGAGCCCTGTCCCTATTGTTTCTGACAGCATGAGGTGACCTAATTCACTCCAGTGGGTCCATCACACATATTCTCACTGGGTGATCTCCCCCTCTGACAGGCCATTGTCAGCACCCATCCTGCCAGGATTCTGCAAGCCCTTGCCTTGTGTTCATGCAAGCACAGAACTGCACACAGATGGCCCTTGCTGAAAGCTGGTCTGGTGAGTGGGTGTTTGTACAGGCATAGTGAGCACAGGACACAAACCTAAAGCTAGCTGGGTAGACCTTAGGCCTTTAACATGGTAGACTATATGAAATCTTTAGAGTTTAGAATTTGACCATTATTTGGAGTAAGCCCATCATTTTAGCTTCCCTGACCAGCGCTGGAGCTGGATGCAGTTCTGCTGACAACGAGGAGTTCATGGAACTATTATGACTCAGTGGTAAGCTGTCAAGTCCATGCACAGAAAGCCTTGTTCAACATTATGCTATACACATTACATCTTTTGGATCAGAAAGATTCTCCTGACCAGATAGGAATGAAGGTAAAATCCACACTTACAAAGTCTGTACTAGCTGTGAAAGGACACTTGATTGAATATTTTTGATTGTGTACTGTAGAAAGCCGGGTCACATACATGCATTCACATGCAAACATGTATTTTACTGTGTCTTGAGGATTGAACTGATGTCAGATTTTAGTGTAGATTATTCTGTGATTTAGCAGAAGATGAGAACAAAGAAAAAAAGAACATTTCTACAAAAAAATAAAGAAAGGTGGAAATTCTCCAGGCTAGCCCTATTTGCTACATAATTTGTTGGCAATCTGTATCCATTATTAGCCTGCTCCCATGGCAGGCAAAAGCATCCACACTAATGCAGATGCCCTTCTCAGACTTGCCAGCTTTCCCACATACCAGTACACATCATGTGTGCTTGTGACATGAGATGAATTTGGAGAGAGTATATTCTATCTCTTCCAGAAGTTAAGACAATAGCAGTATACAGGCCTGGTGCTCTCACCTGTTATAGAAGTAACTGAGAGTTAAAAGCAGATCACTCACATCCCAATCAGTGTTCAAGGAACAGCCAGACAGGAAGGGCAGTGCTGGCATTTTGGAGGGAAACTGTGAAGGGAATTGAACATGTGTAAACCCTCTGGCTGACAGCTGTAGAGAGGACATAGCTCCTCCATGGGGATATAGACCTGGGAGTAATGGGCACATTACCCCCATCTGTGCCATGTAATGATTTTGAGGCAAGTTGGACTGAAGCTACAGTGGGCAGCAGCTTTGGTAACAGCTCTTCTTTCCTGCCCAAGGCTGTAATCCATTCTGCTGGCTACAGGCCATTGAACAGTGAAGTCCTGACCACCTGGAGATAGCCTAGCTGCACTTTGAATTCCTCAAAACTGTACAAAAAACTGGGAGTCAAGGTGCACAACCAGAACTGAGGTGTGTAAACCTTCTGCCCTATTAATGGAACTACTAAGAGGGGAGAACTGTTGACAAAGGAAAAGGAAAAAGATGTTCTATTAATTGTATACTTTTAACCTACTTACTTGTTTGTGTTCCAAATTTAATCTGTGTTTAATCTCAGAACTCCAAGGAAGTAACTGTGTTTCATCAGATGTTTTGATAGAGCTCAAAACAGTGTTGTGTAAATCCCAAGAGGACCCCTAGGATAATTGAACCTTTTGGGTCACTGACAAAGTCTAGCAGAAGAGCATAACCCAGCAGCCACCCAGCTCTTAGCAAGGAATCTAAGTGAATGTCGATGACAGGAGGAATAGGTGGAGAAATCTCTATGTCACTGAAAATCTCAGCAGGATATTTTCTGGCATGGAGTGCTCTGGAAGGAGATGCTCTTGCCTAGAGCAATGGTGCTCTGAAGGAGTCTTGTATTTGTATTGAGCTGAGAGGTGTGGTCATCCCAGTGCTGCTGGCATTCCAGGCTTTGTCTGGATTCTGTCTATGGGAACAGTTTTAGGTCTTTTGATCTAAAATTGCTGTCAAGCAAAAGAAATGATGCTGAGTCCAGGCTAAGTGACTCAAGTTAGGTGATACTAATAGAATTTCTAGATGTGAAATACCACTTTGTTCCTACTCAGTTTTCGAGTAGTATCTTAGCAGAATCCTGCTCTTTCCTGTAGTGAAATTTTTCCCTCAATGATTCAGTGCTAATTTCCTAATAATAGAGATAGATACATGCTACATGTGTCCTAACTCACACACAGAGATGAAGGGGAATGTGTGGTAACTGAAAAGTGCAAGCATGAAGAATATTTCATGTCTTGCATTGTCTTTTACTTGAGTAGTCACTCAACACTTCCCAAGCATTACCTGTGACTCATGCATCTTCTTTAAGACAGCAAAGCAGTAGACAAAGAAAATGAGGCATGATACTGTTAAGGAACCTGTCTTAAAATGAATTATAGATATGATGAAAAGAGGAATCCAGAGTTCTGCAGGAATATGTGTAGTCCTATTCCAAGTTAAATAAACTAATTTTTTATTTCTTATATAAAGCAAAAGTCAAAATTACCCGAGAGTTATTCAATTGTTTTAGATTAGGATTTTAAAAAAAGTCAGAAAGCATTGTCTGTGTTCCTGTTGAATACTCAACTACAAGTTTTGCCCACTTTCAGTGGATAAAAAAGGGTGAAAGCAGCATAGGTTAATGAGAGACCAAGGTTCAGTTTCTGCTTCTGGAACAATGGCAGCCTTCTGATCAGCACGACAGTGCCATCAGGATGGTTCCTTTGATGACATGGTGCTAAACCTGCAGTAAAATCTGGAGTAGTAAAATAAAGAGCTGGGGAAAGTTTGGGATTTTCTTACAAAGACTCAGATTTGGATCTGTTCTTTCATCCAACATTTCTGAAAGTGTGTGAGCTAAGTTTCTGTCTGCTATAGGGGTGCTTTTGCATGTGTCACCATTTGTGGCGAGACTGCAGGCCAGGCATGCTTTCTCCTGATGTTGTAGCCCAAGCTCCTGCTTTATCAGCACTTTTACAAATACAATAACAGCAGTTTCCTTGCGCTCATGGTGGGGATTTGCTTTGTGAATACTTGTGTTGCTATAGCTACATTCATTATTTCTCATAGTGTCCTTGTCACTTATCCAAAGGTGCTGGCATTAAGCAAGCTCACAGCATGTTGTTTCTGCCTTGGGAACTATTGGTAGGTGTACTGAATGAGCCAAGAGGTACTGCAGCTGGTGCTTTGCCTGGAATAAATCTGCTTCAGTCATGTAGGGAAGTGGTAATGGAAGTAGTTAGAAGCTTTTTACAGCAGTGTGATGGGAAAGGAAGGCCTACAGTCATTGGTATGTCTTTCCAAGAGTGTTGAACAGGAAAGAGAAGAAGGGATTGTCATCTCTCAAGAGAACAAATGCAGGGAGGGGAGGGAGCACAGGCAACCTCAGTTAATTGCTAGGTTGTGTAATGAGCTGGGGTGCTGGACAGCTACTGTATAGTCCCCATTGTGTCTGTCGCCTGGCTGGGGGTGTACTGCTCTCAGGCATTTTAACTGCTTTTTGGGGTTTTGTTTTTGAATGGTTTAATGAGAAAGCTAAATAGCTGTATAATTCAGAACAGGATTGCAAAAAGTTCACTGTCCCTCAGGCATGAATGTGTAACTGGTGCTGTGCAGAAAAGGCAGTGAATTCTGAATAGCCACCTACTTCGTATGGGAGGACACTGAACTCTTAAGTTTACGTAAAAAAGCAGAGGTGATCACTGGCAGATATTTCAGACTGACATCCAAGATATGCTCCATACTCTCCATCTTTTCTTGATCTCCCATGTTGTTTTATCATGCCTTGATCAGTCCTTAAGTGGTATTAAAACAGCAACCATCATTTGTCAACAGGCACCAAAAACTCTACTACCTAATTTCAATAGGTTATTGGATGGAATCTTATTATCCCTCTAAACCAGTATTTGCATATTAGGGCCACTGTGATGATTAAGAAATTGGAATTAAGAAATGTCTGTTGTTTAAGGAGAAGCTGAGAGAGTTTGGGCTGTTTAGCATGGAGAAGAGAATCCTCAGGGGATCTTATAAATAAGTATAAATTCCTAAATGGGAGGGAGTAAAGAGGTAAAGAAGCAGAAACAGATTCCTCTTAGTGGTATCCAAAGACTGGACAACATGCTATGGGCACAAACTGAAATCCAGGGAATTTCATTTAAACATCAGAAAAAAAACTTTGAGGATGGTCAAATAGCAGAACAGGCTGCCTAGACATGTCAAGAAGTGTCCATCCTGGAGATACCTAAAACCCATGTGAACAGAGTCCTGAGCTCAAGGTGACACTGCAGGAAGTTGGAGGGTTTAGACTGCATGGTTCCCAGAGCTTCCTTGCAATCTCAACTATTCTGAGTTGTGGTTCTGGGATCCAGTGCTAGTTGTTCCATGCTGTTGGGCCTGGAGAAGCAGGAATGAAATATTCTGTTATTCCTGGTGTGCACAAAGTAAGTGATCAAGACAAAACTGATTGTAGCAGTATGGCAATACATAATACTCTTCTGGTTTCACAAGCTTTATTCTAACCCTACAAAGCTATCCCCATGCAAGATTATGTGCAAACCACACTTTAGTGTTACACATATCTTTCTAAGTGCTGTGCCCTTCCACCACACACATTACTGGACATTTAAAAGTTTCAGCTAATAGTGGACTCTCTCAGTCTGCCCACAAGCCTTCTGTTCCATTTATCTGGCTGAGATTATTCTGCAGCTAAGGGACACAGAGCGGGTCTGTGCCAAGGGCAGGAGCGACCGGCTGCAATCAGCCCTGTGGCAGTCGCGATTTGCCCCTAGATGGCAGCGATTGCTGCTCTTTTACAGGATGGACACTGCAATTGCTGTATTAGTGCTGTCACAGAAGGGCCTGTTGTTCAGTGAGGCCATAAACTTCAACTGAAAAGACAGAAAAAAATTACTGGCTCATCTCTCAGGACTTCTAAAAAATTTAAAGGAAAAATGATTATATTAGGAAAAGCTGCTACTTTTTAAAGTCAATTAAACCTGACAATGCTCTTGTAGACAGTAACACCCATTTTGTCATGTGTGGATATTTTTAGGTATTTTTTCTGTTGCAGATGGGGTACTAGGGTACACAGAGACATCAGCATGAAGCAGTTCTGAGTCCATGGAACTGAATGAAGATGTTAACAGAAAAATGAGGACACCCATTTTCCCCTACACACATGATTTCATAACCTTACAGCTATGCAGTGGTTGTCCTTGCTATACTTGCTTTTAAATTGAGATAAAATGGTAGCTATAGGGAAGCTTAACAGCAGTCTCAATGCTGGTAAAAGTTACTTCTCCAAATTAAGATTACAAGTTATGCTGTTCTGTGGACAGAGCTACTGTCTGAACACAGAGTATGACTTACAAGGTTTTGTGCTACAATATGAATCTGAGGACTAGCATCTGTTTACTTGTTTGGTGTGCTTGTTATGGCAGGCATTGTCTTCAGTAAATGGGTCCTTTTTGTTCACATTTGCACTGCAGCTTGTCCTGATTGGCAACTAGATGGTCGAGCACAAAGGGTGATCTCAATACCATTTATGAAGTAAGAAGAGTGACCATAGGCACAGACTGAGGTTCTCTACCATAACATATCTCTTGCATATTAGGATGTGTGCAAATTCCACTCAGTGCACATTATATGCTGAATAATGTCTCATCAGAAATCATCCAGAGCAGTACGATCCTCTTTTCTGGCTGAGGAAAGATAGTTTTGTGTGTAGACAAAGAATCAGTGATTTTATCATCTGTGCTTAGTTCCCAAGTTTTCCAAAACTCTGTAGACCCTGGACAAATCACCAACCTCACTTCCCTATGAATGAAATGGGACAGTAGATTTTCCTTTGTTTTCAGTTTATCCTGACTTGTCAAGTAGTGTGAACTCTTTAAAGAGTGGGTTATCTTTTGTTCGAAATGAATGCGTATCAGTGAGCCTCGATCTCCAAGGAGTTTTGCATGAACAAAGAGCACAGAAGTGGGACACTCAGTTGTGCTGTGTGTGTGGGGAAATCCTTATCAGCTGCTGGGTGTGGCCAGATTCCACTACACATCATCACAAACTCTGCCTTTAGAGGAAGTTTAAAGATAAACCACTATAAATAAAATATTTTCACTAGAGCTTGTATTGGTTAATAGTTAGGTATTGTGGCTGCTTTTTTATAAAAAAGAAATTGAAATTAAGCAGATTGTTTTCAGAAATCTTTTTAATATCGCTGTAAAACAGGAAAGACTTATGTAAAACAGCAAACACATCTGTCAAACAGCTGCAAAGATGATGCACAAATAATGACCTTATGAGGATTGTCTTCTAAGTCCAGAATACTTGTTCTAAGCCACAGAAAACATACCTTTGCATAAAGTACAGAAATATTTTCACCAGGAAGCTTATTAAATTATTGTGGTACAAAAGATGAATTGTGCATTCATTATAGGGTAATGCATTGATTGCCTAGTAGTACATGTGCAGTAATTAAAGTCAAAGGGCAAATATCAAATGAAAGGTAACAAAGTTATGAAAAAAAATTGGCTGTTGACATTTGACAAAATTGTGCGAACAATCCTTTGTATGTAACATAAAGATAATAAATGCAGAATGTATGGAGAGTAATGCTTCAAGGAAGGACCAAATTCAATGAATTTAAGACAAAGCATTGAATTCTGTATATGTTTATATCAATATAAATCCAGGGGTACTCCTGGATTTATTTAGCATTGCTCTGGAACTTTATTAATATGTTTGAAATTAGCATCTGATTCACGTAATTAATTGCATTTCTATATTTTCCTGCCTCCAGACTATTGGAGGGCACAACAAAAAAATGGGCCTTTGCCTTAATTTTAATTGTATTACAGTGTTTTTTTCTAAAAGCCATACTTTAAATTTTTACTTAATACCCCATTCTTTCTGAATTATACTAATTCGTAATAGGTAGTAAAATAAATAGGTATTTTATTTTCATGCTTTAACTGCAGTTTTATACCCAATGCTTCTTAATATTTTCTCTTTTGCAGAAACCAAAAAAGTTTTTAAAATATGTACAATTTAGTTAGATTATTTTAGTTTTTTATGTTTACAATTTACTCTTTTAACACACTTCTAATCCCTTCCATATGTCACTTTCTAGATGAGGACTTAGAAGTTCTACTATGGAAACAAATACAGTCTTACACCTTGAACAGGAGATTTCTGCTCAAATCCACCCACACAAACAGAAACACTTTTTTACAAGAAAAATAAACTGTACAGAGAGTTTTTTAATTTAAAGATCTAATTCAGCCCCTACTGAAATCAGTAGGACATCCCATATTTCAGATCTTAGGTAAGAATGAGAAGATAGTTAATCAATGTAGAGGATTAGGGAAAGATGAACTGTATGTGTATACCACAATACACACACAGTTGTTTCACCTGGCTTAGTATTGCATTCCTTTTTCTATGGATGTAGAATGAAAACACTGATGCTATCTATTTCTGTTCATATTGCTGGAAAAAAATTAATATTCCATCCAATTATTAGAACACTCTTCCTTCGAAGAGACCAGGGTTTAAAGGCATCCTATTTTTTCTGTCAATTTATTGATTTAAGATGTCTAGTGATAGTGGTATAAACTCATGGGCTGGAGTAATGACTGGAAATGGTTCTACATCATTCAAGCAATCAAAGGTCACCAAATTGAGTCCTTCCATGCAAAACCATAACTGCTGGAGTAAACACTGATCTGCAGTCCAGAAGCCAATGGTGCACAACCATAGATGAGGGACAACTAATCTTCCACCAACACCAACAGAAATCTTACATCTTTAAAGTTGCCCTCTGAATAGTGAAGCTAATTCCAAAGGCTGCTGTATCCTTGCAATAAGTCCTAACAATTAATATGTTATTACACAGAATGCAAAAATTGTCCATAGCAATTTAACACAGCAGTGTTGCAGTGCTGGCTGGCTGTTTCTTCATACTTTGCATCAAGAAATAAATGACTTACACAGGACATGTTAAGCAAGGTTTTTAAAATTACTTTGAAATCAAGGTAATCTAAAAAAGTGTAGAATATAGCATTTGCCTGTGCTGGCTTGACATCTCTTTAAAGTAGTTGCTGAGCAGTCCCTGGAGTCCAAGTGGAATAGCAACAGGAAGAGTCATATTGTAGGAATCATATTCAGTAGGATTTTATTGCTCGGAGGATCTGAAGGACTTCCAGCACAAGTTGATAACAGAATAAATACTCATCCTGTGTGTGGAGACAGCAGTGTGAAACACCTGGTTACATTGAACATAAATTCTAGACAAAGAAGGATGGACTAGCAGAAGTTATATGTTTATATGTTATATGTTGCATGTTATAACATCAGCATCTTTGTCATATGGATACAAAACTTACATATTTAAGATAATCCTTGTTCTTTTTGTTCCATCACTAGTAAAAGTACAGAATGCTGTAGTTTAAGCATGTGCTCAACTCTCATTTAGGACAGTGAAGGTTATATATTTGCTTAATTTTAGTCACATGCTCAATCATTACCCTGAGGAAAAATATTTCAAAGCATGTGCTAAAATATTTGCCTATAGGAAGAACTTATTTTAGTCTTCTTCTGCTTTTATTTTCACCAGCTGTTTTCTCTAAGATGAGTGAGCTGCATCTTGTCTTTTTCTATATGAAAAATCTTTTCAGGGGTAGGTTTAGCTCAGGAATAGAAGGGCCTACTTGGTGATGATAACTCAGCAATAGCAGGAATTCAACTGAAGGGTGTAATTTTTCAGGGTAGGGTTTATAGTAAATCACTATTTCTGTGACACTTGCTTTTCTTCTTGCTTTAGAAAAAGAAAGGGAGGTGTGTGGTGTCTGTCCTATATTGCTGCTTTGCTTTTATTTCACTTATTTAGTAAGGGACAGACTTTCATATTTAAAACTAGACACCACTTGCCTAGAAGGCTGTTACTTTCCTCAAATGAGAGTACTAAAATGATATTTTAAGCTCCTGATGTATCAAAGCATGGGGAGCTGTACCACTGATTGATGCTTAAAAAAAAAATAATAACCTAGTTGCATATTTAGAACTTACCTTAGTTTGGATCATGCCAAAACGCTGATCTCGCAAATCTCTCACTATCTGCTTGATGTTGAACTGTCAGATGAGAACAGTTTTTATTTGGTTGACATGCAAATTAGAAAGAAAGATTTAAATATATTCAGATGGGGACGCTGTGACAGTTCTTTTAGAAACAGTGTATTTGTAGTTATTATCTTTATTGTTTAAAACAATGGGAGCTGGGTTTATTCCATTTTGTTAGGGTGAATTCTTACAGGATTTATTCTGTTCTAAGATGCCCACACCATGTTGTTGACATCCATACCAGTTTTTAATACTTTACAATGACCTGTTTGATACTTACACATAAATCTTTTTCTATATGGCTGAGAAGAATTTCAACACACAGCAAAACTCCACTTCTTCCTGTGCCAGTGCTGCAGTGAGCAATAATAGGTCCTGTCCTGTGAGCTTTTCTCATGTAACAAATAAATTTTACAAGCTGCTCAGCCAGTTTGGAAGTATTGTGGTCTGGCCAAGTGGTAAATTGCAAATGACTTATAATGCGCTTTTCTTCTGTCTGGAAGAGAGAGACCAGAAAGGTTAAAAATTATCAGTCTCAGAACCGATTTTCGGGGAAAATTTCCCTTAATTCTTAAAATTGTTTGTTTACTCTACAATTCTTCAGCTTTTCATACTTGACTCCATTAAAGTTTCTTTAGGTTTCAAGAAATGCACTCAGAAACACAGGCCTAGGAAATTTACTTCATATGACTCTGATGAGACACTGAAGTTACTCTGTTGCCTTGAAAGAATGTAGTTATGCCATTTGTTGGTTAGAAAGGAAAAATAAAAACATTTTTTAAATTAGAACATTGCAGTGCTGTTTGCTAAAACTGTTTTTGTAGCTGTACTAAGCTTTACTAATAGAAGATTAGTAATATGACAGCCACAATAGTAAAGTTGTAAATATCTGATGGCTATCAGATATAAAAGAATAACTTGTGGTTAGATACTCAATATGCAAACCAACTAAAAATGCTTACAAGAATAAATAAAATGTAGATAAAATAAAGAGTAATATTAGTTGAATTTTCCTGGATCAACACTTCTTGTTGACAGTTCACAAAGCCACATTAAAATCTGAATGGTAAATATCTGGATTTTTACTATCAGAAGAATTTGAATATAAGAATGGATTTCTGCTGAAGTAACTGTGGCTTTCTGTAGTAGTTTGCTAGTAGTTGAGTACAAACATAGCAATCTTATCGTGTTCATTGAAACAATCACATATGGTGGTCCATCTTGCCATTTTAATAGTCTTTTGGTAAGACTTGTATCAAATGCTTTACAGTGCTTCACACTCCGTGAGATAAGGTGAATTTCCTCAAACAGAAATTTTTATCTTGATGGAAAAGACACCAAGTTTAGTCTGGCATAGGTTTTTTAATTATGCCACTAAAGAATATGTCCTGCAGAAAGAAGAAGCACCTTATTAACCCTAATTGCATGCCTGTTATTCAGATTTTTACATCCCTGAAAAATACTGAACATGTATTATGGAAGAAGCAAACAATACTAATTGTATCCACTCATGTAAACTACATAATCAATTTCATCATATATGAAAATATTAAGTCAACTTACCTGCTTGTTCATAATTTCTATTTTTCTAATTATGAAGTATTCCAGAATCTGGTAATTGTGTAGCCTGAGACAGAAATTAGCCAGGTCTTTAGAGTTGTAGGGAGATTCAGGCCAGTATTGATGACATTTGACTTGCCCTAGCTCCACTTCTTTTGTCATCATGGCAATCACATCTGATTCACTCTCCCAGACCATTTGCCAGAAATCATCCATTGTGGATGGGAGAGGCCCTTGGGCTATAATATAAAA